>CM076572.1:212698554-212866232 GCA_034641835.2 Pinus albicaulis
GCTACAAGTAAAAATTGTGGGACCTTAATTATTAGTGAACAATAGTAATCTCATTATTAAATTTTTGTGACAAATAGAATGACTAACATAAACAACTGATTCATATTATTTTAATACTTGTTAGGTAGTCATATTTTTTTTCCTAGACTAAATTAGCCGCACATGTTAGAAATTTTTAGTTCTATTACTTATTAGCTAGTTGTATATTTGAACTTGGGACTAAATTAGCCCTTTATGTTAGTCATTTTTGTTGGGTCACTCAATATTGCTTATTTTTTGTAATATTTCACTTGGAAAAGTTGTGGTGACTAAATTTTTTAGTCACCCAACCACTAATTTTTCATTTTCTACTAGGGAATAAACACAATCAAATCCCCAACACCAATGAAAAAGATATGAAATCGTCGACGAAACACACATCAAAAAATTTGTGTAGAGAGAAACTAACAAAAGACAACAACTCTTGCTTCGTCTATGGAAGAAAACTCTTGGTCCCATATGTCCAGGAGGCATGATACTAGGGGGCTAAGGCGGATAGGTTTTTAGCCAACTCACCATGACAAATTGTATTGTGCTATGTCATATGAAAAGCGTTTATAGATACACAACTTGCATACAATTGAAAGAGCCCAAATGATACTAGTGGATTTATAGATATTGACTTTAATATAGATGGGAATGAGTTCATGGATACCTCCCTTGAATATATCTAGCTCAATCATTTTAGGCGTTAAATTTCACCATTGAACTGATTTTCCATGCTTTTCCCCAAAAATCGATTTGACAATTTATAAATTTCCTAAAACAATTCACTAATAAAATTATTTTATTTTTAAAAAACTATTTTATTTTTAGAAACTTTATAAAATCCATATATATATATCCAAACATTTTGTAATTTCTATTTTAAGGATTATTAAGATTCATCCATATTCATATTGTTGGATTGGATGCTTAAAATTTTCCCTCGCTTGAATATATTTGTTAGTGGAAACCTAGTGGGTTTCTATATAGCTATCGTGTATATAAGTTGGCCTTAAATAAGAAACATAAGTGAGTGGGTTTATAGATGCCCAACTCCATATAAACAAGGTCACAATTGAAAGTGAATATTATACAACTAGAGATTACATTTGTGTGTGCAATATCCCTCTCCACTGTGAATATGAGGGGTGAAGACCTAATATATAGTATTCAAGTCTAAATTATAGTGGAAATTGGATAGCATTGATGCACAACATTAGTGAAAATATGTAACTCTTCACCAATATATCAATATATATATATATATATATATATATATATATATATAACTAGTAGATTTATATCAACTAAAACGATTGTAGTGAATTGAAAAGAGATTACATCCAAAATGCCTCAAAAATGTTCAACAATAACTAATATCTAGTTTACCTATGGATCAAAAACTAATTTTTATAATGTCTAGAAGCAAAATAACCCAGTTCTTTTAATAAGTGTAAATTCTAGAAAAGAAAGTGAGTAGTTTAGTAACCTTATAAGACATTAAAATTTAACAAAAGGCATGCTACTTGTTGCTTCTTCTAGTGCCGTATTCCTTTTTTATGGCATTGGTTACTCAATTACCATTAAATATTCAAGTTGATGCATTATTGCTTTCTCATTTAGATTTCCATAGTTAGAGTTAATCGATTGGACCTAGTTCACAACTCTTGAATGCTTACCCTTACTTATGTTCATCAAACTAGTGAAATGCCTATGCTAAAAGCATAAGGAGGAGGAGGATTGGTAAAATTATCAACCATAGTCCAAAAACCAATGTGCTTGGATGAGCTCCAATGATCCAAATTAGATCATCATACTATTTTTCATTTATCTTACTATTTGTTTGGGTGAAAAAAATGGAGGAATTAGGTTGCAGGGATATTTTAGTAGTAGGTCCCAGTTTGGAAAATTGTTGTCTGGAACCTTCCAGGGAAAAATTGAGGCATTAAATGATGTTTTTTAGTGTTTCATTTTCCAAAAATTATGTGTACACCCTTGAGGTTGATATACATACCAAGACCTTTCTAACAGTGTGGAAATTGCCTCAATTAGATCTTGTATGTGAATGTTATGCCTCCCAAAAGTTGACTTACTTGACCACCATCATACAAGTGGATGCCACATTAGCCCCAATTACTCAC
Organism: Pinus albicaulis; assembly: GCA_034641835.2. NCBI lineage: Eukaryota > Viridiplantae > Streptophyta > Pinopsida > Pinales > Pinaceae > Pinus > Pinus albicaulis. Next base: position 212,700,720 of record CM076572.1, read on the forward strand.
ACATGTTATAACATACCAAAATCCCTAGGTCACCTTAAGGGGGCGAGGTTATAAAAATTTAACTTCTTTCATTCACCTCAAACCCTCTTGCAAGGCTATCATTGTCTTCTACTGATCATGAACTTTCCAACGTGTTTATCACTTTTTCTGTTAAGGGAAAATGACCAAAATTGAGAGAAAATATTGTGGGAAACAAGAAAGACTCTTCTCATTTTTTATGAAGGTGGTGCTCCTATATTAATGTATGATGATTCTTCATATGTCCTAAAATGAATGTAGCAGGTAAGTGCTAAAGGGAAAATCCCAACAAATATTCCAACAATGCTTTCACATAGAAGCTTTACAAATTTACTTTTAGAGTACATCATCTCATTCACAAAAATGAAAAGGGAATAAATATGTCTGAATAATACTTTATCTACAATATTTACGTATGAAAAATAAAATTACTCTTCTCATTTAAATGGTATTAACAATGATATTCACATCATAATATTTTTTAAAGAGTAAAGGTTGTGAGAAGATTGGTTTATAGCATAACAGTGAGTGAAACGCACCATGCCATTGAATTAAATGAAATAAAATGAACCATAAGTGTAAAAAACTTAAAATGAAGATTCCATTTAGATTAATAGGGATCAAAAGAAAGTGTGCATTTGAAATTTCAGTGTAAAATCAAAGTCTGAAATCACGGTAGCTATATGTTACTAGGTGTTCTTTGTGGAACCTCAAATATAAAAACATTTAAAAAGAGTTTATCATGTTTAGAAAATTAAAATGCATTGTCCAAAGTGGATTGAATTTGGACCTCATGGATCATGTAGATGAAAAGACCTAGAAGAGAAAAAAGTAGAATAGTTGGAAATTGGCTCTTGTCATTAAAAATGATTTCAAAATGAAAGCATGGGTGACTTCTAACTAGGAATAATATATTATATGAGTCAATTAGGAGGCTACTTACCATACCAAAATTGGGTCCTCTCTCTCTTTTTGAATGTTCCTCACATCTTCTTTATAATATTCTCTTCATCTCTTTGGAATTGATTTATGGTTAGATATTTCCCCGCTTTGCACTAACTAAATTATAATTCCTTTGGTAAATATAAAATTTTGATATCTATGCCTTCAACTAGGTTCCACTTTATACATTCATAAATACTTTTTTTTAGCCATTAAAAAAAATAATTTGCTACCAAGTTAGAAAAATGCACAATTGTATTTTAATTTTTTGAGCATAATAGATGTCATTAAAGCCATGGAGACCATTTCTAAGATGTTATTTATGTCTCTAGATTTCCAACGAGATCTCATTTTCCCAATTTGGACAATGGGAACTCAAGCTACAATGTCTAAAATATAACGACTTAGTAATTGTTGATCTGCTCCACATGAATCTTGCCCTTTGATTTATAAATCCAACACTTTATCCCACATGAATTTTGGGAGGGAATTTATAAAAATTTATAAGGAAATTAGCTCCTCGTGCTATTTGTGTATGAAATAGAAAGAGATATGGAACCTTATGTATCCTATGTATAATGCAGTTTTTGGTTGTCATCTCATTGCCTAGTGATCATGTTAATTCGGTGGCCAATAATTCGTGTCCAATTATCTATATTTTTATTTTGTAAAGCACATAAGGTTATCCATTTAGAGGATTATCACATAAAATTTCATTCCTTTTTGCATTCCTTTATTGTCATATTGTTGAAATGAGAAATTATCCCTATTGGCCTTATGTAAGAATAATTGCAACATCCTAAACTAATTCCAAATTATTCAATACTTGTTGTGTCTTCACGATCAATAGGTAAAGTCATATGGAACTTTCCAATTTCTAAAATTTGGTCTTCAATTGATTAAGTATGAATCAAAATTACTCTAGTTAATTGGTGAGAAGAAAACCATCATGACAATAGTATAATTTTCATCCAAACCCTAGATTTGGGTGTAAATATATGGCCCTATGAAAGTCTCCTGAATTTTTCCATGTCAATGTTCCATACAACTAACACGTGGCAGATGATGTGTCACCATGGGTCATCTCCAAAAACATCTTAGAGCCTAATTTGTAATCAAATTGTAATTTTATTCTTCCATTAATCATTTAACACACACACACACACACAAAGATATATATAATTTCATTTGAGACCCAAAATGACCCATGCTCCGCATAGTACCTATGCTCTCTACGAAGTGACCAAGTTTTCACCTAGTGCATTTATTTCTTGATGTAGATAGGGTCCATTCTTCAACACCACATATAACTACATAATCCTTCTTACACCTTGCACAAGATCCAACATTGATAAACATAGAGTATTCAAAAAAATTTGGTGGTGTGAAATACTTTTTCCTAAAGGCCAAAAGCACAATTCCACCCTCATCATACATGGTGCTTCTACATTTGTTTCATGCATTTTGGACATGGGCCAAAACCATTTTTGTAAAGGTTTAAAAATTGAAACCTTGGATACTGCTCCAGGGTTTTCAACCTCCATCAAGTAGTGGAAACACACTGGCACGATTCCAATACAACAACCAGATAGTGTCCATATGGGTTGACTCGCTCTACCTCAATTTTTCCTTTGACTATCCAACAAATACATAGGTTGATAATTTAGTTTTTGGTGATGCAAGATTGCTTGGGTGATTGATAGGCTTCTAACATTCCCAAACCATACCAAGCTTGACATATGAGGTTTATTATGTTTTAGGAGGTGGCAGTGCCCCTTTATAAGTGTAATTAGACTTGTGTGAAGGCCAACTTTGGTGAATCGATATTATATTTTGGTACCATGCAAAGGTATAACTATTTTTTTGTTTTGAAGGTCATGAAAATCGTTATTTTTATTCGTGTGGTCATAGAAGAGAATGAATATTTGCAATATGACCTGGCACAACCCACTACCTATATCATAACTCATTGTCATGTGAGTTATATTTAATTAGTCATCTTTATGCCAATTAGAAATTTTGAAATATTTTGAAGATCTAAAAATTATCATTTATTGAAAAGCACATTGTCACTAGATTTGGTATTCACATCCATTCTTTTCTTTTCCATTATTCTTCCCTAATAAATACGTGATGAAAGTCAATTTGAGACGTATATAAAGAGATATACTCTCCCCACTTTCTCCCTTCCCTCCTTTCCTTCCAAAAAGATGGCTAATGACTTTTCTTTAGTGAATTCAACTATTAAATTCAATTTATATTTATCAAAATTTTGAAATATTACATAATTTACAACTAGTAATTTCACTGAGAGGTGGAAAGGAACACCAATAAGAGGAGTAAGGGGAATGTGGAAGGCAATAATGAAGCGAAATAAATGGACAATGAAATATAATCAAAATTTGAGTTTCTATATATCTTCTAAACAATGTAGCAAGAGCTTAAATATAAGAATAAAGTTACACTTAGGTAAATGTCCCAGAACAATGGAAATCCTTGCAGGCACAAGGTACATAGCAGACGAGTTCAATTTCATCAGGGTTTTTTAAAATGGAATGAAACAAATTATGGACACGAAAATTATGAAGTATCTATCAGGTAAATAATATCATCGACACTTGGGAGAAACAAAATTTATCAGTAAGTTGTTGTTAAGATGAGCGAAAATCTTATTGTAGATAGAATTGTTGTATCAATAAATGTTGTGGAAGTACTTGTGAAAATCTCTCTCATCCAGATGATTGAGTCGAGCATGCCTTTTAAGAAAGCTAACCTTAGCATCTCTATGAAATTTTTTTTGGATGAATGTGCCATTTATATAAAATATTCCTTTGCAAAAGGATTGAAATATTGGTTGAGATGGCTCTCCTGAAATCCACAATTGGTTCATCATCTTTAACAAGTAAAAAATGAGGCACTCACTCAATTAAAATGATCTCCAAGAATCATCGTGCCCACTATTCTATTTTGTACTATTAGTTTGAAGAAACAATTTTGTGGCATAACTCATGTCATTTATGTTGTTTGCAAAAATTATTGAGATACAATATGAAATTCTTGATACATATATGTCCATACTTCAATAAAATGAAAATCTTTGCAATATTTTGAGTATGTATGATGTTCCTTGTTCATGGAAACAAAAATATTATGGGAAAATAAAATCAAAAAATTTGAAATTTGGAAATATAGTAGAAACCATACCTATATTAATATTCTGAAACCATATGTATATTAATATTTGGAAGCATGCAATTATATTTGACATTTGAACTTCAAAAAATAAAAAAAAATAAAGTTTTTGTTTTTTTTTTTGAAAATGTTGTTTACAGTCATTGTGAATGAAAATGTAGTTTCGTTGATTATGAAACACTTAAACAACAATGATGATTTACCTTAGGAAGAGTTTCTTGAAACACATTAGGAACTTTGATTCCGGAAAGGATGTGCTCATTTATGGATTTTGCAGGATTAAATATTAGAGTTGTACAATCTCTTTACTAAAACAACTTTTTGCTTGTTTAATCCGAAAGGAGATTCTGAGGTACTCTTCTTCCATCGCACTTTGCTCCTATGACCAATGTCATCTATTAGTTTAAAGAAAATTTAAGAAAACTCACAAAAAAAAAGTCTCATCATATTAATCACTCTTCAAAATGAAATTCCCAGATCATATATTGCCTTATGGAAAAAAATATGCAATTTTATTTCAAAAATAATGAAATCCCCAGGCATCAAATCCATAAAATCAAATTCTTAGAATAGATTATATCAGGACGCATAATCCTCAAGCTTCTTTGAGGAATCAAAAAATTATAAAACATCAAAACCCTAAGGATAACAATAGGGAATCAATTATATTTTCAATTATAAATCATCATGGTTTTTCCATCAACATGGACCAACTTGCATTCTTCATTTTCCATTTATATATACAAAATTGTTCGTTATAGACTTAACCATCCGTAATCACAAGATATCATGTTGTTGTAGTTATTTAAATCAACATATGATGAGCTAGATACATCATAGTGTTATGAAATTTGCGCATAAACAACAAAAATAACATAAAGCAAAAAAGAAAAACATAGTTAGACTACAACGAATATGAAATTGGAATTTAATAACATGTCTATCATTGAGATGGATTCATCAAATTATTTTTGCCTCTATTTTCTTTTCAAATTGGTTATCGGTTCAATAAATAGATTCATCAATTAGGTTGGTCGCATGTTTAATAATTGAATTTTCATCTTTCAACCATAAATGGTGGGTGATTTTTTTCCAAATTAGTCATGGACTCAATAAGTAGTTCATCATTAAGCTTCGTCACAAGCTTAATAATGTAGAATTTTTAGTTTTTCCTTTTCATCTTTGTACCTTAGAGATTGCAGAGTTTGATATAAAATAAAAAATTTCCACATTTTTTAATGATATCCCTCACATGGGGACCTTTAAATTTCCATATCCGTGGGATGACCAGTGAGAACACCATATCCAAGAAAAGTTATCAAGAGAACACAAAGGTTGTAAAAGAGGAACTATCAGGAATCATAATAGATTTGGAGAAACCTTAATCAACATTAGATACTTTGGGCCTTGTAAAACCTGCCATCTACACATGGACCTTAACACAGAGGTTCTGTTGAAGTCTGCCTCCCAAAAATTTCGCAAAAAGAATCAGGCTAGGTAAGGCCTTGTAGAACCTTCAAGTGGTAAATAACCAAGCCAACAAGGCCAACCATGCCCTCAAGAGTGGTATAAACTAAGTGATAACAACCTCCAATAGTGCATGGAAATTTATGAAACCACTCATTAGCACATTGTGGTCGCTCAAAGTTCATATCAAGGTAGGCTACCTTCTCAAAGAGAGGATACATCTAAAAAATTGAAGAAATCAAAATAAAACTAAATTTGGTTATTCTCGCAAGAACAACCTTAATTTTGTGTCATTACCAACACACCTATCATTGAATTCATTATTTCATTCCAAATTTAGAGTATTTAATGGATCAAGCAGTAGGCCCTCATGGGTTATAAAGAGAAGTTCCAATCACAAAAAGAAGTTTAAAATTTGTCATAACAATAGGCTATAGAGGTTTATCTAAGGCTATACTAAATATTGATCTATAACATTATTTTCATTCTCTCCTTGTTCTTTTCTCTCTATAAGTACACTAGAATCTCCAAAATGCGAGATGAAAAGCAATAAGCCCATGGTTGATACTATACAGTCCCCATCTAATGCCCTTAATTGTAATGAAATGAATTGTTGAGCTCTATTGTAAAATCATTACCAAGACCAAGTACCTACAAATATAATGCTCTTACTAAAAAAATGTTATGTTGGTTTTATTTCACATTTTTCCTCTATGGAATTAATTAAATCAATGGATTCCTTCTTTGTTTTACCCATTTGATTTTTTTCCTCTTCCATGTATTGGTATTAATCAATGGATAACCCTCTTCCACTCATGATGATTTTTGATTTCTCCTACTATTCTCCAAAGGAAGGAAATATGATTCAGGTACCCTATGATATACAATATATAAATATTATTATTACTATTGTTTAAAATATGGTTTATTGATTTATTTCAATGTTATCATATCTTTTAATTCTAGGGCAGAGATTGTTTTGTTGTAAATCCCGTTTGAGTTTCATTTATGTGAATAGGTTTCCCCTAGATGATGGATATGTGCGTTGGGAAATATAGAGGTAGCCTCTATTTCTCAAGAGCTAGCTTAGAGCCCTTATGTGATACAAAAGATGTATTTTGTACACTATACCTTTTTATATGGCTATTTTGAAAAGGGGGAACAACTTGATAAGCAACACAATCAAAGTTGTTTCAAAACATCAAAACAAATTTGTAATATGTATAAGCATGCAAACAAAAAAAACTTAAAATGTATAGAGACTAATAAGACTAGAACTTACTTGGTATAAATATAATAATCCAACTTTAATTTTAAAAAACAATAAAACAAACATTAACATAAATATTTAATAAATTTGTGAAAAATTGCTAACATATTCTCCAATTTTAAAGGCATGTTTCATCTTCACTCTATGTGAGAGGCTTATTATTAGAATCATGGCAATATAAAAGAATATAAGTAGTTGGTATATTATTAATACAATTGTTGTTTGTTATAAAGTCAAGTTTAATAATTTATTAAGTGTGTTTTGCAACTCTATAGCATTGATTTCATTTTACTTGGTTTTTATAATGTTAAAGAGATATACCTCATTAATTTAATAACACCATACAATGATCCATTTTTAAATGTATTAATGGCAATAACATTACAATTTAAGATGATTTGGTTGTAAAATGATTTGATAATGTATTGATATTAACAATGATACACACCACAACAATGATTTGGAACATAACTTTAAATAATGCTATAATGTAAAATCACTAAGTTACATTAATTTCAACAACAATGCACCTCAAAACAATACTTTCCATCGATATTAATGAAAATATGATGTTAAATGTTTTAGTGTTAACAATGAAATGCTGAAAAAAAATTAAATACAATAATTTGCACAACGATACAGTATACAAATACTTTAATTCACTAATTTTAATGCCAATTTAATTTAAAACAATTAAGTAAGTTAAACTCAATATATGCTCATTAATTTTAACAATAATATAAATTGAAAAGAAACTTCACATTTATTTTAAAAACTATGTAACATGTTAAAAGATAAATCATATTTACACATTGAAATAAATTAAAAAAACACATCATGATGCAACAATATAATATGGATGTCCGCCATTGCCTAGAGAAGTCGATGATTTTGGTGCTCCCTAATCACCAAATGGGATGATTTTGAGTAATTTTGGCATGAGTGTGACTCACTTTCTCAACTTGCTCATGTTGGGCATGTGCTACTTTGGGGCGTCTAGGGTTGAGCGCTCCTCTTTCTTTTTGGACCATTATATTATTAATATAATTTGGAGAACTCGAATTGAGGCTTGTTTCCCTGTTTTCATTATGGTTTGTAGAAATCCCACGACTCATGGAGCCTTACCATTTTGTAGAAATATAAGGTCGGATTATATATGGTTGCTCAATTTTGTATAAAGGTGTTTTAGCCGTATTACAAAATTAAATACAATATAAGGAGATACATAATCGTAGTATGTTAATTATTTTTAAATATTGGGAAAAAAATATATCATAAAAATAATATTGATTTAAATATATATATTTTTTATTAATATTTAAATTGAAACACATATAAAAGTATTTTAGCATATAGATTTTTCACAGTTAAATACATAATGAGTTAAATACATAATGATTATGAAGTTTATAGTGCTTCACAAACTTTTAAATCATTATATATAAAAGTATTCAATTTAAAATGTATATACAATATTATGGGACAATATTATGGCTTATCAATACCACATGTACAAAAATCATAATTCATTTCATAATAAAAAATTATTAATTTGTGTTCATGAGGTTTTGGATAAATCTGGTGCTCTCTTAAGGTACTCCTCCTTGATGTGAAGGCATTGGTTCAATTCCCTGCCCCAATCAAGGTGATATATTGGACATGATGATGATGTAGTCCCACCAAACTTACAAAAAAATATTAACTTGTAAATAAACTTTGTTACAATATCATGGGCCAATATCATGACTTATAAATACCACATACCCAAAAACCAGAACTCACTTCACAAAATATTCTATTATAACTATTTTTTAAATATATATATATATACCATGACTTATAAATACCACATGCCCAAAAACCATAACTTATTTCATAGTCAAAATATTTTATTTTATTTTATAACAAATTTTTAATTAAATCTAAAAAAAGGTTATTGAGTTGAGAGGCTCACTATACAAACCAATATGAGAGGATGTGTAAGTTTGCTTGTCTGTCAGTCACTAGAGTTGACACATGTCCCTTTAAAATAAAAATAAAAAATTATGCTCTAAATAGAAAAATAATGTCGGCTATGAGAAAATGAATATGTTGTAAAGTAATTAGAAGTAAAAAAATGTGTAAGATGTTTAAATCTTATACTTTAAAAAAAAAATCAACAAAAAGATTTAAATAAACTATTTGAAGATTTATGTTAACTAATTTATGTCCATATTCACTTCATATATATTTATATATAAAAATAAAAAATAAAAATTGTTAAAATAAAAATTTTCTTATGTCAATTATGTATGTAGTATAATATCATTTAAAAAAATTATGTATATATCATGAAAAAGTAAGTTTTTATGGTTGAAACATTTATTTGGTCCTATGTATACTCTATATAGTATTCTAAAATACAATTTAAACAAGGAAAAGTAACAAATTGTATTTTGCACTCTAAAGAAGTTTGGAGGTGAAGAAATTTGATTCCTCTAGACTTATGTTAGATCCATAATTAAAATGGGTCTATGATGATAATTACTTTTAATATATATATGTGTGAAATTGATATAATATAAAATAATAAAATTTAAAATCAATATATATTTATTTGACTAAAATTTTATTAAACCATGAGAGAAATCAAATCTCTCAAAATACAAAAATATCTCAAAGCACAAATATAAAAATTGACATTATTTACATGAATATGTGAATGGCCAGTTATATATTGAATGTAAAGATAGGAAAGAAAGTAGATCTGAAAAGAAAAAGAATTTGGTGGGGTCAATGTTAAAATTCCAAAGTATTGAAGAACTAAATATGTCATTTTTCATTTCGTAAAAGGGTTGGAATAACATTATACTAGCATTTTCACTAAACCATGAAAAGAAATGCCAAAGCAGTGCGAAGGGACCTCAGGTACTGCTCATTCATCGGCCTTCTACCCCCGCAGTAAATGTCAGTCGTTGATCTCGGTCAAAGCGCACATGACAAGGTCAACTGCGGGGGCATCCTTTGGTTTAAACAGTGGGCTTGTTTGTGGCCGCGGGTCACCGTTGATCTGAGATCAATGGAGACTACGTCTTTTTATCTGCACGAGAGTTAACACAAAGTGCGGTGATTGGTGGTTGGTGGACACTGTTCAAGATTCTGTCAGTGACAACATAAACCACCACAATAGAATGCCTTCGGCGTAAAAAGTGGAAACATGATTTTTTTTTTTTCTAAATTATGCTAATTCTATTCATAAAAACATACTGTTACAAAACTGCCTCAGTTCAGCTATGAGAGCCTGAAGTCTGGGCTTGATGTCCATGCTTTAACAAAGTGACGAACTATCCTGTGTGGGAAACCAGTTCTTTTAAGCTGAGTTTCACCGCCCTTGTGAGGGAAACTGATGTATTGTTCATTGCATACATCATAAAAAACAAAAAAAGACTAGAGTGGCATGCAGCTTTTGCTGCTGTAGAAAACCAAAGATAATCAGAGTATCTCCCAAAACAGTAAAAAAAATGTACCATGTTGAACCAAGGTAGACCAAAACTACTGCTCATGAGCTGGAGAAGGCGGCTCCTCCACTATGCGACACCAGTATTCGTCCTCCGGATCCTCAACAACATCTTTCTGTGCGCCATCTTTACTTTCAATGCTCGCGTCCACCTACATGGGCTGCGTACTCAGGTCAGGAGGGGCAGAAACTGGGGGCGCAACCGATCGTTCAGGAGAATTCGCTACCAGGGAGGGATTAAGACCAAGGGGAGGGGGGGAAGGCCCAGCCATAGGAGGAAGACAGAGAGGTGTTTCTTCTCACAGGGTAATAGTAACAAAGGCGGTGACAATGGGCTGGTTGAAGGAGCATTCAAAGTGGAATTCTGCCCTCTGTGAGGTTTGATGCAGAGCGTGACTTTCAGAAGCACAGGAGGTAGGGGAGACAGGTCTGTTCAGAGCAGCAAAAGGAGGCGGGGTGGGCTGAGCTGCTTGAGAAATTCCAAGGTGGCTAGTGCGACCTCTGTGGCTGCGAGTATCTGGGTAAAGCCCCCACACAACATCCTCTGAAGAGGTCTCTGCGTCGGAACTGGCGGAAGGACGAGAGCGAGCAGACCTCCCATGACTTGCACCCCGGCGACACCGCATTTGGTGGCGGAGTCTTGGCATGGCGGATTCAATGATTTGAAACTGCCTAAGACAATGAGAGCAGCAAGATGCCAGCGGAGACCCACAGTGAATGCCAAAAGGATCCTGCAGACCAGAATTGAAATAGCAGAAGACACTTTGAGAAAAATGACTATCAGGCGTGGTTTCCAAATAGCTAAGCAAAGAGCAGCGTTGCCCCGTCTGTGTGCGAGCGCTTGGCTCGGCACAAGCAGCAGGGCAGGTGCTCCACAGGAAATGCAAAGAACGGTGATCAAAGCAGGGACAATCTGGAGAGCTCGAGACGAAGGCCATAGTTATCCAACTGAGCAAGCCGAGAAGAAGCAAGTGCCGACAATGGAGAGTAAATGCCAATAGAGCTGGCAGTTTAATGACGAGTTTAATGGAGCTGTGGGGGGCCATATGGCCACCCCATGCGAGCCTCATCAGGATGTGGCCTGGGACCAAAGTCCCATCAGTTCTCACAACCATCCGCATCTGGAGAAAGTGGAAACATGATTGAATTCCGCTTTATTTGACTTTTGAGAATAAGTGGAGTGTCCATAAAAGGTTGAACACAATATTTACACGTAATTATTTTTAAAAATATTATTATTATTATTAAATATATAATATTCAATAAATATTTAAAAATGTGCCTATAATATAATTAAATTGATAATCATTTTATGTAAAATATTATGTAAATAAGTGTTATGTAGTAGTTAATACTTGTTACTTAAATTTAAATATAGTAATATTATAATTTAATAGATAGATGATGGATTCTTTAATATATATATAGCTTTATAAATTAGTAATTTCCCTTGAAGGTGTAAAGGTAAACTGAAGGAATAAAAGAATTGGGAAGATTATCTTGCCACTCACTCCAATGCAAACATTGTTAACTGTTTTTATGAGTGCAACAAAATTGTTTCTAGATAAGAATATGTAGATGACAAATATCTAAAGCCAGTTAGATAGGTTAGAAATGAGCATACAAATCTATGAAGAAGACTCTCCACTTGTTAGATTTTAACTATTGATGGGCAGAATTAAGATGCTCTTAGGATTGAACAGGGCATATTTGCTATTCAGAAATATGTCGTTGTTAGTTCCTTTATGTCATTGTCAGTTCCTTTAGTACATTGTCAATTCCGTCAGTACAGTCCAGTGTTTTTGCAAGAGGAATGGGAATGAAAATAGAGGAGGTGGAATTGGAGTAGAGTGAAGCTCTTCCATAGGTGGAAAGAGAGAGGATCTTCTAGGAAAAAAATCTAATTTCGTTAATCATTTTCTGGTTATGTTCATTTTTGTGCTAGTTTTGAATTTCTAAGTTCTAAGTTTTGTAAATATGGGAACCATGATAATATAAAAGTCCTGTTAGAAGAAAAAAAGAAATTTAAGTTAAATGGGTAGCACATATCACTTGTGCAATTGCATAATTTATTTTTGGAATAGGAGTTATCTTCTAAAGTATAAACTTGAATACACCAAGCAATTTCTAGGTGTGAAATCCCAAGCACACCCTCTGTGATCTCAGGTTTGGGCTTGCGAATAAAACTATCAATCCTTGAATGCTTCAAATCACCGTGCAAGTCCCCATAACTTTCCATTTTGGGGTAAAAGCAACACCTATGGCATTGATTTTGGCCAAAACTTTGATAGATTACAGGCACATCCAATCCATCATCCAATCCATTATTGATTAAAAGAAGGCCACATAAGAGCTACATTTATCCATGATTAATCTACAAGAATTAAATATTTCCTTACACCCTAACTGAAGCTCCATCACATCTTTGAGTCGTTCTTCATTATTGCTAAATCTTTCTGTTACCTCTCTTACAATATCATAATATAGTATAATTATAATAAAAAAATAAAAAAATACTTATATATTAATAATATATTTTAAAATTTTGTATAATAAACATTAATTTTTTTTATTTTAAATTAACTTTAATATATATATATATATATATATATATATATATATATAATTTTTAAAATCCAATAAAACTTAATTTTATAATAAATTAACTTAGAAACCAATGAAAATTCAAAATATCTTTAATTTTTAGAGATTAGAATTTTTTTTTTTCATTTAGGATGGGATTTAGAAAACTTTAAACAATATGAACTTCCCAACAAATTCCATGTAGAGTGGGAGGTGTTAAAAATACTTATATATTCAAATTTTGTATAATAAATATTAAATTTTTTATTATAAATTGATTTTAAAACATTTAAATATAAAAAATATAAACTATTATTCTAATATTTTTATACATTTATTTTTCAATACCTAATAAAGCTTAATTTTATGATAAATTAGTTTAAAAACCAATGAAAAAACAAAATATCTTAAAATTTATAAATTAGAATATTTCTTTTTTCATTTAGGATGAGATTTAGAAATCTTTAAAGGACAACACATTTCTTAGCTAATTCCATGGTGGTTGCACTGCCACTAGTTTATTTAGAGAGAAGGGGATAAAAATAGAGAAATCTTATTAATCAGATATGTCCAACCAAAACCATTATAGGAACAATCTCTATGCAAAAATATATTATATGGTTAATATACACTTAAACTATAATTATTTTATATTTAAATTTATTTTAAAATGATTAAATTTAAAAATAATAATTTAAAGTGTTATTTTTATTTTTTATTTTTTATAAATATTAAAAAATTAAGATACAAAGTATTTAATCATTATATATTATACATGCTCATTGTTACTTTTAATGAATTAAGTAATAGTTATTAATAAAAAGAATAGGAGCTTGATCCATCTCGACATTGGGTATATTAAGATTTAGAGATCTAGGTTGGTTTTTATTTCTTCAAATATATGTGCAAATTATACTAGTAATTTAAACATTTTATTTTTTAACTTTTTATGAAAATTAAATACATTTAAACTATAATTATTTTATATTTAAATTTAATTTAAAATGATTAAATTTAAAAATAATAATTTAAATTATTAAATTTGAAAAGTATTTTTAGAAATATTAAAAAATTAAGATATAAGTATTTAGTCATTATATATAATACATGTTCAGTGTTACTTTTAATGAATTACTTAAAAATTAAAAGAATAGGAGCTTGACCCTTCTCAACATTGAGTAGATTCAGATTAAAATGGATCTAGGTTGGTCTTTATTTCTTCAAATATATGAGAAAATTATAATAGAAATTTAAATATTTGATCTTTTAACTTTTTATGAAAATTAAATTATATTTAGAAAGTAGAAAACTCTTTAATCTTTATCTCTTGGAATATAATGTGTAAATTTATAGGAGTAGTTCGAATATTTAATTTTTTGAATTTTTTATGATTTTACTTTCTAATTAGTTTTCCACAATTAGTTAATTGTTTTTTAATTAATTTTACCCAAAATTTGATTAGATGTATTTCAATTAAATTGAGTTAAAATAATTTTTATTTTAAATAATTATACAAAGTTAATTATGACCTTCAGGTTCATAACATAATGCTTTTTAAGACAAATTTTCTGTAGAAATACATATTTGAAAATTTGCAATGATGATGTTTGTTCAAACATAAACTCTTCCTGCCGCATGCACGGAAATTGGAACGAATTTTCCATATCACTTAAAACTAATTATTCTAATATTTATTCCAATCAATCAAGTATGTCAACGAGGAACACGGATTATTAAGGTATAGTAGTTGGATTGAATCTTTAATAAATTATACGAGTTAATTGGTGGGTCAAATGGAGTGTCGATATTTTCTCTTAATTTTTGTTATATTGATAATGTAGAGTAAAATAATGTATAATAATATAGTATATTGTTAAAGTATATTTATTTATTTATTTATTATGTATAAATTAAAGTATATTTATTTAATTTAAAATAAATATATTTTCTATAATTATGATGATATTTTATTATTAACAAATTTAAAGATTATTTAAATTGATTCTTTTCAGTTAGTAATTAAAGTTCAATTTAGGTAATATTGGACATCTTTTAGAATAGTTTATTTTCTGGTTTTTATTTTCAAGTCTAGGGTAAGAATTTCAAATATGAAGCATTTATCAAATTTGATGGTTTTCATGATTTATACAAAATAAAAAATAAAAAAAAATGACAAGTTTATAATTTTTTTGGGCTATATTTAATAGACAAATCACCCCACCTTATGACGAACAATTTACTTATCAAATTTCATAATAAAAACTAAACCCATATAAACCAACTAATCTACATAAATAATTGATTTTAATATTTATTATATTTAACATAAACATAAATATAATTATATATATTTTATATTACATCTACAATAATTTATGAAATATAACCCATTAATTATAAAATATTTTGTTTAGATTTTTTTTTTTTTTATAAAAGTTATCCAATTTCATTAAAAAAAACAAAATTAAAATATTATATTATATTTAATTATATAAAATTAAATTAATATTTTAAATCAAATACATTATTATAATTATAAGATAATATAAGAATCTACAACCAGTTTTTTTAAGCTAACGATTCTTCTAAATTAAAATATTTATATCGTGGCAACCCGAAATACCTAAGACTATTTATATGCAACACTAAAGTGATATTTCTAAATTAAAATATTTATATATCATGGCACCCGAAATACCTAAGACTATTTTATATGCAACACTAAAGTGATATTTTATATTTAGTTATGAATATTCTATATATTATTAATAATTTTTTACAATTAAAATATAATTATTTATTTATATTTCAAAGTCAAAGGTTCCTTTAATTAATTAGACAAAGTTATATATAGTTTGAAATTTCAAAGGATGTTTAAAATTTAGGAGATATTTGAAACTAATAAGTTGTCTAATAAAGAAAACTCTTCAAAGCTATAAGATTTTAAGGTGAAGTGCTTTACACATTTACATGATTTTTTTAGGGTTAGTTAATTGTTCATGGTTTTTTTGGATATCTCTCTTATTGCTATTACACCTCATTTTTTTGGCTTTAGTTCTCGGTTTGGCACCATCCCTGAATTGATTTGTAGAACTCAGATTAGATCAGAGAATCGCACTGTTCTAATTCCGTTTGTACTGCATCACCATACTTCCGCAAGGGAAATCAATTTTGGGTCATCTAGATCCATATATTTTGGTAGGGCTTCTACTTCAGTTTCTTCTAAAGGGGAGCTAATCATCTCCTGTGGTAATGGATTTTGTTGATGCTCTTCAAGATAAATTTTCACAACCTCTATAGGGTTATGGGATTTACTTTCTGTTGATTACATGCTTGATTGAATGTTGACTTGCCTTGGACACTGCTTAAGAGAGGAGAGACTCAAACCTATTTTCAAATATAGGGATCTAGTCAGGATTTCAGGTACCCTAGGGATGAATTTTTGCTTCTTTGGGGGATTTTTCCCATATCAGCTAGCCCTTTCTTAGAAGGGTTTTCTTTTAATGTTTCCTTAGTATTCATCAAACAATCCCTAATAATATGCTCGTATTGATGACATTGTTTTCATCTAAAGGGGACTTGTTCATAATTTAGAGACTACTTCCAAATACTATCATAATAGTAAATACCTATGGAGGCTAGAAGAGGATGTGACTCATATTCATATAAACACATATATGCGCATATGAACTGTACCTCCCTCTATTGGTATCCTACGATACTTTGACAAAGTTGTCGATGACATTATCAATGCCTTCAAGGGTTTCCTCCTAATATTCTTTGGGGAGAGAAAAGAGACAAACCCACATGTGGGCTACAATGAAATCCACCTTCTTTGGATTATACTGCTCCTTCCAAATCACATGAAGAGCCCTGCATTGTTGAAAAATGATGGTCCTCCTTTAAAAACGATCATTATGTCTTCTAAGCTGGAGAAAATGACTATTAAAAAACCCTTTGCCCCTAACTCTAATTCTCTTTGACCCCGGGGGTTCCATTTATTTTGAATCCACCCAATTAAAGTTTTTTTAGAGAGCCATAATTTAATAAATGTGTAGATCAGAGCAGGATCCTACATATATTGGATATATTCTCCAATATTACTAGATTTATCTTTGTATTTTGGATCTTGAATTGCTTTTGGAAAGCAATGCCATGGATTCTAGCTTTCCACAATGCATGTAGTAGAGGGTTCGCTGCAAACCTAGAAATCTCACTTCGTCTAACTGCTCCATGAAAAATATGTCGATGATGAGGAGATTTGCAAGGAATACGAGTAGATCTAGACTCATTGTGAACTCCTAAAACAATTTGGCTAAAGGAGGGGGAAGAGCCCCTCTCACGGAGCCAAGCACAAATGGCTATGTAAAAAGCCCCTACAATTTGCAGAGGAGAAAAAATAATAGCAACTATATTTTAAATATATTGCTAAATTGTTAATATTTCTTGATAGTTTATTAATATTCATAATGTCTATTTTAATTGTAATTCTTTTAAAAGTAAGATCTCTATATTTAATAAAAAGAGGTAAAAAATGAAATAAATAAATAAATATTTATATTCAATTATAAAAAAAAACATATGCAACTTCATATTGTATTAAAATAAATATTCTATATTTTAGTCTTTTTGGGGGAGTTTACTTGCTAAGCCTTTGAAAATGTAAAGTAAATATGTGTACAAGGTTGTGTGTTTAGATCCCTAGGATGTTAACATGTGGCCTTATGCAAGCTATAAGGACCCACCCATGTGGTTATAGTGGTTCCCTAAGTTGTTATAGTGGTAGTGGTCACAATTGATTCCATGTCATTGACCAATTTCTAATTCCATCTATATATATACTCTAACTTTAAAGTAAAATGACATTTTCACGACATTTTTCTCATTTATTTTAACCAAAATTGTGTATATATTTAAAAAATTGAGTTTAAATTATTTTATATGTAGAATTTGAGTGCACCATAATTTTTGAGAGTATTGAATTCACCTATACATTAAAAATATATTTTAAATAAAAAAAATCTATATTCTTAATTGAAATTGTATTGCAAGATTCCAGAAAAAAAATATATTTCATTTATAAATGAGAATACACATATATATTACATATTTAAAAATAGAAAAGTAACAACTCAATTATATACTAACTATGGAAATATATATATATATATTTTTAATGGTTGGTATATCTCTTAAAACTGTAATAGAAATAAAGAAATTCCATGAAGTCAACTGAAAAAAGTGAGACATTGTGGTTGATAAGTGAGTGATGAATTATAGTTCATAAGTCGTCATAATGGATATGAAAAAGTTAATTAGAAAAAAAATGAGACATTATAGTATAGTTGATAAGTCATTGAGACATTACAGTTGATAAGTTATCATAATTGATATGAAAAAGTGAGACATATAGTTCATAAGTTATTATAATTGATATGAACATGTGATGCTTATTGAGAAGTATTTAGTTAGGGGTAAATATAAGGTTTTAAATTTAAAAATAAATAGTGTAGTTATGTAAATTAAATTATTTGTAAATGTTGATAGGTATCAATCCATGATAAACAACTAAACACTTACTTCATTATACATCTCAAGTTGTTAAAATTTTAAAAATATAAAAATTAATTAAATTATAACTTTATTTCAAATAATAATAATTATTATATATATTAATGATAAAAATAATAAATATATAAGTTAAACATATATACATTAAAAAAATGTAATAAGATTCTTAATTACTGAGATTCACCCCGATTTTATTATGAAAATTTATAATATGTAAATAGGCTTGGTTAGAATACCATGGTTTATTAATACCACATGGCCAAAAAACTGCGACTCATTTCATATTACTTGTTCATATGCAATTTTTTTAATTAATTAATTTAAATAAAAAGGAAAAAATGCACAAATACTTTGGAGATGAATTTCAGCTTTTGTTTTGTGTATACTACCAAGAATCTTCTAGAATATTCTATGAATAATAAATCTCTACCATCCACATAATAATGATTGATATTTATAATAAAATTGTGGAAGTTCAATTCCAAAATAGACATGCATATCAACATAATTATGTGAAATATATGACCTGTTAAGGATGATAAAAATTAGTTAGTAGTTTAGTGGCTAGCATTATAGCCAAAAGTGTCGGATATGCCATTTACAATAATTTTTCTTTTTTTTTTTGAAAATGAGATTTTGGAAAAGAATGATGAATATAAATGTGATCGGGTTTATAGATATCCTTAGAAATACCCATATTTTTATAGGCTTAATCATAATTTATAAATATCCTTACAGGGTTAATCATATTTTATATGGCAATAACCATGACGTGTAGATCATTTGGTTTATGTGAGGTTTAGGCCTCCCCATGTCTCTAAGTTCAAATCTTATGAGGAGAGGTTGAATATGGAAACCACTTTGGGGAATTAAAACTATCTTAAGTGGTGTTCACAAAAAAGGAGAAAAATTAATTAAAATTTTATATGACAGTTTATGGATAACTTGAATATATTAGAAAATGGGTTTACAAATATTCAACTCAACATACTTTATATTAAGTAATGGGTTTATAGATATTCAACTCAACATAGTTTTGGTTATAGTTAAAAATATAATGAAAAGTGGTTTTATCAATATCTAACTCAGATATAACTAAATTTAAATACAATTAAGGAAGTCTAAACACACCTTCAGAGTGGATTTATGAATATTGAACTCAAATACTTACTGAGAGAAAAATAAACACAACCAACAACAAATCACAAAATATAAACATAATGTTTTATCTGGGAAATCCCCAATCTAGGGAAAAACCCATTGAATAGAATTTCATTACTCTCTTCGCCAAGACTCACTCGACCAAGTGAGCCTTGAATGCTCACCTCCCCTAGCCCTTTTACAATGAAGTTTTCCCAACCATTTTAAATGCTTTACTACAAGAATTCCACAGGCACAAAACCACGGGAAACCAAAAACAAGTGCCCAAAACCAGCACTATAGACAAGTAATGTTGACTCTTTCCAAGTTTTACTAGCAACCGCCCCTTAAAAGTCGACTTGGGGTTTCCCTTGAACGAATCTAGCCAAACTAACCAAGTGAATCGACCCACTCACCTCTAGACCCGTTTCAAATTTAATATGCATGCACATGCCCCTATCACTTAGGTCTAAGTCTAGAATTTATTGGTAATTTAGCAGGGATACACATGCCTTACCAATTCTTACAGTAGTATGCTCATTTACATGTAATAAATTTTTAACTCCTTTATAAAATAATAATATTTTTTTCATTATTGTTTAGCCATCCTCTAGCCCAATGCACTCCTATTATTTTCTCTTCCAATTTCATGTTCTAGTGCTTCATGCTCATCACCTAGGCCTCCTCCTCGCACAACTTGTATGACATGCACTTAGACATGGCACACAGTAACATGAACCAAATCACACACTCGATCTAGACTCCACATTCCATTGGTCAAGAATTCATTCTCATTCGGTTCTTCTATTGAATTCACTTTATTCTTATAGCCATAATTTATTCGAAATATTATTTTGATTGATGTTGCATATAGGGGAGACTAAATATGTCCAAGAAAAAGATTAGAAAATGAATATTGCTGGAAATTTTGTTTTTATACTTTTGATGCCCAATTTGGAAACCCTGTATTTGAAGACATTTTTACTCTAATTTCATAAGACAAATTGGATCATAGGATATATCATTGGAAAACTTATTCCAAGACATTTCCAATAGTATATGGAATTCCCTCTAACTCCATAGGAATGAGGAGACATAAAATATTTTTTTAGGATGATCCATCAAAATACAAGAAGGATGCCCCAACTAGTTTTACAAGTATGGCCCATAAGTGAACGTAAAAACAGTATAAATAAAGAACACATGAGTTCACCTCATCCAAGAAATAAGAGATGTGAGGTCATGGGAGGATTTGATGAATCATCTTTGGGGTGATTCTTAGAGTATAAAGGTGGAAGCAAAAATGTAATATATGGGGTGAATGGTCCATCTTAACATTTTCACTATAAATTTTCTCTTGGGAGATTTTAGAATGTGAAACTTAGAGGACACTGTTAAATACACATGAAAATGTGGATTTTTTTTTTATAATCATTCAATGCATATTATTCATAATTATATACATTTTTATACAATGTCTAATGACCCTTGGTTTTCATATTCCACGTGGTATTTTTGACTCCATTGATTAATTAACTGTTCGATCATATTCCAAGTGGTCTTTTTTACTCCATTGACTGTTCATATTCCACACCATACCCTTAGTGGATTAGGTTTCCAACATTTCCCCCCTTAATTCGAAGGGGTATATATGAGTCCAAGAAGAGAGATGAAATAAAAACATGCAAAACTGCACAGTAGAAATTGGTTGAATGTTCTCTCTAAAATGATGGTATATGGTGGGAGAGCTCGAGGTATCAATCGATGGTGGTTTAAAGCTGACCAACAACTCGGGAATTCTTAGTGCAATTCCTAAAACAATTCCAAATATAGCTAGAAGCTAAAGTCTTCTGTTAGAGGAAGTGTTCTCAAAAGGGAGACCATTGAGGTCTCAACCTGTGGTGGTTTAAGGAAGGCAACCAACGAAAGGCATGCTCATGAGGCATTGCTCTATCTCTAGCTGCAACTTTGAATCCAGGTATGGTTGACTCTGGCTCTAGGATCAGGAAACAGGTTTAGGCGATGGCTCGAGCTCACTTGATGTATATTTGAAGCTTATACATGAGCATCAATCCCCTTGTTGTCAGATACAAGGTGAGAATATGAAGAAATTCAAATTACAAGATGTCTCAATACTCGAGAACAAATTTTGTGGT
Source organism: Pinus albicaulis (assembly GCA_034641835.2). Taxonomy (NCBI): domain Eukaryota; kingdom Viridiplantae; phylum Streptophyta; class Pinopsida; order Pinales; family Pinaceae; genus Pinus; species Pinus albicaulis. Next base: position 212,722,555 of record CM076572.1, read on the forward strand.
ATGACCAAAATATCTTCTTGGTTGTTGAAGCCCATTGCTAAGAAGCGATCCATCCAAGGTGAGTCTTAATTCTTATAGGAGGCTTGTTTCTGAAGCATCAGTTTGAGTGATGAATTTTCTTATCACAATGCTCACAAGGGTGAAGATTAAAACAAGGATCTTTCACATGGCCAACTCTATCACAATGTTGGCATCTAACAATCTATTGTTGTGGAGGAGGAGCGGGAATAAGTGAAGATGAATTGTCCTAAAGAAATCCAACACTTTGAAATTTGATGGGCTTTGTGTAATCTAGAATGTGAAAGTAGACCTCCTTGTCATATCTAAGGTTGGTTCTACTCTTATTGCTGACAAGCTCTTCAAAAGGTCTGATGATGGGCTTGGGAAGTGCAGACTGAGTTTCTGCATTTTCATGCAAATATGTTCTTGACATGGGATTATTGATATGATCAATTTCTAGTTACTGATGGGAGTCAAATTCAAACTCAAAAAGGGGATTATTTTGAACAAAAACCAATTCATAATGATGACTATGATAATATACTCATCTTATTGTAGTTTTGACTCGAGCTACAAAAAATCAATATTTTCTTGTGCATTTTGCAAATAGGCTTGAATATTAGACAAAGTATCCTTGCTGATTTTAACTATGCTTTCAGTAGTAGACATAATTAGAGTTCTCAATAATTCTAATAAATTTTCAATTTTAACCATTTAAAAACTTCAAAAATTCTGTTACAAGTCCACCTTATGATTCAAGACAATACTAGTTAATCGACTCTTCTTTGAGCACAAATTGAGGGAAGGTATGTTTACACTATGAAATGAGAATGTAACCCTTTGAGAAAAGACTTCAGAATTATCAACATTTGGTAATGATGAGAATAAGACGCAACTAGATCACGGTTGCCAAGAATTATTCATACTAAGAGGTAAAAATATTCTTGTCGTCACTGTCGCTCACTCACAATGGTCTATTCAACTATTAATGCTCAAATTTTCATCATATTAGTCAATATTCATACCCAATGTTGCAATGAATATCAATATAGTTACAAAAAATACCTTACAGTTTCCAACCTAGTGAATGATCTTCGGGAATTTCTGCTAACACATTAACCTTAGCCCCTCACATAATAGGTTGGAGCTTCATACTCCCAAATGAGCCTTAGCCATGACTAATAAATTGCGTAGGAAGGAGCTTCTTCTTTTAGTTCTTGAAATATGTGTTTGATGGAAGTATAAAAGAAATTACAATGGTCATATTTTGTTTATCTCCCAAAGGTTTGAGATCAATATCATGGAGCAGATTAACCCCCTCTGATGCTATTTTGATGAATCCAATCTACAATGTTTCCATAAACAAAATTTGTGAGAGTGTTGATGGAAAAACTTGTTGAGCACTAGCGAAGACAAAATTTCCAAGTGCTAATCAACTATTTTGAAGAATAATTGGTGGCCAAACACCTATGGCCAGTTCTCATATGAATGTTGATGGAAAAGGGAAGAGGGAACGAGTTTCGATAGGAATAATTCACAGGGTATCCTGATACATGAGCTACTTTGTGTTCATTGTGGAATTGTTTTGCATAACGTATTGATAATAGGAAATGATTGGGTGTTGATGTCAAGAACAATCCATTCATTAAGAGCAAGTGAACATTTAGGATTCCAAGGCTTATTCTATTATAGGAAAAGAAATCTAACAACCAATTATTCGTATTCAAGCACACACAATGCATATTATCTATGATTGAACACCTTCAACACATAACCATGCTTCAATGCACAAAGAATAAAATATGAATTGACACACAAACTTCAACAAAGTTCAACCAACACATGAACTTCAATGGAGTTCATAACCAACACATAAATTTTGGAGAAGAAAACATGACCCTCAAGCAAATACAAAGATAATAGATTAACCTTCAATGGTAATTCAACACAGGAATGAAGGTTTTTGGAAGATAGACAATGCAGGTGAAATTTCTGAACTTTTCTAGCAGATAGGTATGCAAGAGTGAGGCAACAAATTTTTGATAGACATCAAATTAATGAGTGCTATAATTACTATGGACAAGCGCACAATGAGAATGCTCAAGTTCTAGCAAGTATGATGGAGCATAACTAATAGAGAGTGGAATGCATCAAACATTAAGCAAGGAAAAGTGATGGATATTAGGTCAAAGATGCGCAACAATAAAATAGGTAGGGTGGAAAGATGAGAAAAAATGCAGCAAAACTGGCAGGTAGAGAAAGGGCACAAAAGTAGTGGCTCAAATTTGAGTAGGGTAGAAATTTTCTCACTCTGATACCATGTTAAACACACATGAAAATGTGGACAAAATTTAGGTAATCGTTGAATACATATTTTTCATAATGATATACATTTTTATATACTTTCTAATGATTTTTGGTTTTCATATTCCAAGTGGTCTCTTGGACTCCATTGACTATTCATATTCCACACCATAACCCTTAGCAGATCAGGTATCCAAACAAACATACCATATTCATGTACTTGTGGTTAAAATTTCAGACGTTGATTCATAATAATTTCGAAGATATGGTTTGAGGAAGATATGCTTCCCGAATGCTTATAAAATCTACTTCAAACTTGTTAGGTTGGAATTTTTTCTATAAATTTCTTTTTCTGATGTTTCAAAATCTAAAATTTAGAGGAGACAAATAATATATTTGAGGTTAACTATGATAAAAATTTCAAACCTTTTTTTACTATAGGTTTGGAGATATGAAATGAGGAACTTAGTGTTCCTTGATGCTCCTAAAACATGCTTCAAATACATCAGATTTGAATTTTTGCTATAAATTTCTTCCTGAGATGGTTTGTACTATGAAATTTAGATGTGATAGAGAAAAAATCTCAAGGTCACTATGATATAAATTTCAAGCTTTGTTTCTCTATAGTTTCAGAGATATGATATGGGGAAATTAGTGTTCCTGAATGCTCCTAAAACATGCTTCGAATAGGCCAACTTGTAATTTTTTTATAACTTTCTTTCTAAAATGTTTCAGATTGTGAAATTTGGATAAGACTGAGAATATATCTCTAGGAACATGTGATATAAATTTCAGAATTATATTTGCAAAATTGGATATGTGGCATATTGTGCAAGTCCATTCTTGTGAAGAAGCCAAAATCAATGAGTTTTTGGACAAGTAGACATGTGAAGGAAGAAGTAGCAAGTAGACATGGAGAAAGTAAAATCAACTAACATATTTTGTGAAGGAAGAAACAATAAACATACTTGGTGAAAGTGAAAGTAGATAATAGACATTGTGAAGAAGAAAGTAGACTCAATGAAGTAGGTTAGTGCCTATGAATATTTGCAGTAGTGGGGATTGATGTCTCCTATAGGTTGGTTCCTACAAAGAAAAAAATGGGATTGGTGTTTAGTGTAGGTTGGTGTCTACAAAGAAACCAAGGGGATAGGTGACTCCTATAGGTTTGTGCCTACAAAGAAATATAGAGGATTGGTGTCTCTTGTAGGTTGGTTTCTACAAAACAACAGAGGGGATTGGTGTCTCTTGTAGGTTGGTTTCTACAAAACAATGTAGGGGATTGGTGTCCCTTATAGGTTGGTGCCTACAAATTGATGTAATAGTACATTGGTGCCTACAAATTAATATAATAGTATGATGATGCCTATAATATCTTTCATATAATGAAGCTTTGTGGGTTTTTCCCATAAGGGCTTGCATGTATATTCTGCGTTACTTGTTTAATTTATGAGATTGATGTTTTATGACATTTGAATTGCTTTAAATAAGTTAAAATATTCATTATAATTATTCACCCCCCACCCGCCCTCTTAGTATAATCTAGAATCCAACAATTTATGTTAGAGAAAGTTCTTTCAAAACTATTCTATCCTCTGGAAGGAACATCTCATAGGGACCATGGCTATTCATGAAGGTTCAATTAAAGCTCCTTTGTTTTATGGATCACACTATGCATTTTGTAAGAAAAGTATGAGGGCATATTTGATGTCTCTTAGTGTTGAAGCTTGGTAATCCAAAATAGATGGAAGGAAAGATGATAAGAATATTGTAGAAGTCTTGAGTTCCATCTTGAGTAGCCTATAAATATTAGAGTTTGATAACATGATTCAATGTGAAATAATAATAGATGAGCCACAAAACACTTATGAAGGATATGACATTGAAGAAATGAAATATAAAAAACATCTAAAATGAAATAAAAATAGAGAAGTCAGCTCGGGAGGAAGAAGTTCTCAAAGATTCAAAAAAAGAAAAAAAAATCTAAAATCATGTGATTTTTCTAGTGATGTATTCGAAGTAGGAGAAGTACAATCAATATAAATAAGATCTAGAAAATTCAAAGGTAAGCTATTATCCAAATTGTTTAAGTGTTGTAGAATAGGTCATTATGATTTTTAATGTCCATATGCAAAATTGGAAGATAGTGATGATAAAGAAGATATCCTAGCCATGAATGCTCAAGTTGTTGGTCATCAAAATGAAAATTCATATTCAGAGGAAGAAGTTGAAGGTGAAGAAGATGGAGAAGAAGTGAAATCGACAAGTAAGTTACTATTTTGTTGTGATTGTAGAAGAATAAGTCATATTGATTTTATATGTTCACATCTAATTTTGGAAAATAGTAACAATAAAGAAAAACATGAAGATACGAGAAAACATTATAAATATAAAAAGGAAACATGTGGCTCTTCAGAAGAAAGTAATAGATATGCATATGATAACAACAAAAATGAATTCCTATTCATAAACATGGAGGCTCAATAAACTTAGAAAGATAAATCATATTCAAAGGAAAAAGATGATGATGGGAAGGAATATTTTGAGGGAGAAATTATCAATGCCTTAAAATAAACAAAAAGACTCATAAGAAAGAATAAGAGTTGAAGGATATATTACAAAAATATGAAAATAAATATCAGGATTCCAATGAAGTAACAATTATCCTCCTAAACAAAAAACTAGATGGGACAAAGAATGTTGGTAATATAATTATACTAAGAGGGGGGAGGAGTGGGGTGGGGGGGGGGCGGGGTGTGGTGGGGTGAATCAGTATAATGGAAAAGATTAACCAATCAAAACATTTTAAATGCACATATACAATTAATAACATAGACAAGTGATATACCAAACATATGTAAGAAAACTCTTTTAATAATGAATGATGTTGTAGGCACCAACCTATTGTTACATTGGTTTTGTGGCACCAGCCGAAAGGAGGCACCAATGCCTTGAATTTTTTTTCTAGCACCAATCCCCTGAGACATTTTACTAGCATCAACCAGAAGGAGGCACTACCCCCCTGAGAAATACATGCACCAACCTGAAAATTATTGACTGAATTCTTTGTTTATCCTTTAGCTATATTTTTTTTAATGCTCCTTTGTTTTGCACATTACTCCTCGTTCTGTATCCTCAACTTGGCTTCACAATCATGTTGTTATATTATCCTCGTACATATTTTTGGATCACACATCTTCTACAAACTTCATGCCACAAAATTATTTCGCACCTTTCGTTTCACTAAACCACAACACACATAAAAACCACTTTAGACACTCTCAATTGAATCCCCACATCGCTTCCATAATTCTCTATCTTATTTATACCAAACCAAATTGACATAATGTCATAGGGTTGAAATTTCATCAAACACAAAAAAATAAATCCGATTAGAGGATGATCACATCAAATATCCTTCCTTTTGACATTCCTTTATCATTATATTTTTGAAAAGAAAAATTGTCCCTATTGGCCTCGTTGAAGAAGAAGTTCAACATTCTAAACTAATTCGAGATTCTTAAATGCTTGTTGTGTCTTCATGATCAATAGGTAAATTCATTTAACACTTTCCCATTTCTAAAATTTGGTCTTCAATTGATCAAGTATGAATCAAAATTACTCTCGTTAATGAGCGACAAGAAAGCACATCAACTTGACGATATAAATTTCATCAAAACTCGAGATTTGGGCATAGATATATGACCCTCTAAAGGTCTCCTCAATTATTCCATGTCAATGTTTCATACAACTAACACATGGAAGATGACCTGTCACTATGGGCCATCTCCCAAAACCTCTTAGAGCTTAATTTTGTAATCAAAACATAAGTTTATTCTCAATAATTGAACACACACACTCACACACAATTTCATTTGAGACCCAAAATGAGCCATGTTCCATCTGATACCTATACTCTCTACAAAGTGACCAAGGTTTCATCTAGTCCACTTATTCCCTGATGTAACTAGGGCCCATTCTCCAACACCAAAGATAACTACATAATCCTCCTTACATCTTGCACAATATCCAACAATGACAAACTAATTAGATTGGATCATACAGTATTGAAACATTTTTGGTCATGTGTAATACTTTTACCTAAAGGCTAAAAACTCATAATCCACCCTCATCATATGTCGTGCTTCTACATTTGTCTTGATCATTTTAGACATGGGCCAAAACCATTTTAGACAACGTCTGAAAAATTTTCAACCTTGGATACTCCTCCAGGGTTTTCCAAATTCATCCAAGCCTACAAACTAATAGTGTCCGTATGAGCTGGCTCATTCCAACTCAAGTTTTCCTTCGACTATCCAAAAAAAAGAACATGTTGATAATCTATTTTTTGGTGATGCAAAATTGCATAGGTTTCTTGTAGGCTTCTAGCATTCCCAACCCCTACCAATCTTGACATACGAGGGGTATTATGATTTAGGAGGCGGCAAGGCCCCTTTCTAAGTGTAATGGGACATGTGAGAAGGAAAATTTGGCCACTCGACATACTAGCTTGGTATCCATATTTAAGTATAACTGGTCTATTGTTCTGAAGGTCATGTGCATCATTATTTTTATTCCTGTGGTCATAACGGAAGATGCATAATTATAATATGCCATGGAACAACCCACAACCTATGTATTAATTCATTGTCATGTGAGTTATATTTAATTAGTCATATTTATTTCAATTACATTTTTTGAAATATTTTGAAAATCTAATAAATATGAACAAAGTCCACTATGCAATTGATTCATATTTATAAATTTATGAAATATTACAAATCTACAATTAAATAATGCCCAAGTTACCTAGTCAATGAATTATCAAGGGATCTAGAACATATATTGGCTTGTACATAGGATTGGCATACACACTGGCATCATCCCCACCAATACCATTTCAAAATCTAACCTACACCATGCACACCCATCATGCCTTGACACCCACTTGGCCCACATAACAATTCAATGCCCATTCAAATTATTCCATAACTTTGATAAGAGACCAATGAGGTCTTAGGCATACACATGAGTTATATGCTTTTTATTTGTGACAGAGCCCCACTTGGCCATGAGAAGCCAAACATGTGGGTAGCTGCATGAGTGTGTATAGTACATTTCCCCCACAATTTAAACTTGTGAAATATGCACACAAGCAATTAGAGACCATTATATTAGTAATTTAAACTTGTGAAATGTGCACACAAGCAATTATAGACCATTATATTAGTAATTTGAGGGCTCTCTATACGTGATGCTTTCCCCGCCATCTAAACTTGTGAAATGTGCACACAAGGTCATTTAGGACCATTACACTATTAATATTAATTTGAGAGCTCAAATTGAGGCTTGTATCCCTGTTTCCTTTATGGTTTGGAGTAGAAATCCAAGACTCATGGGGCCTTACCATGTTGTGGAAATATAAAGTCAAATTATATCTTCTTGTTGAACTTTGTGTAAAGGTGATTTAACTATCTTATACAATATAATATAATCTTCTGAAGTTAACGTGGGATCATTTCCAATTTCATTTAAAGAATATTTGAGGGTATTTCAATGTCATATTCCTCATTATGTTGTTGGATTATAGGGCATTTAAATGTATAGCGATTTATTTTATTTATTAACACTTTCATTTGCTTATAGAAACCCATTCAAACCAAGTTATTTGGATTTCATAAATCCATCTATACATAAAATATATATCCTCATAAATGTAATTTAAAATATATATCCTCATAAATGTGATTTTAATTAGGTTTTTCAAAGGACTTGAATTTAAATGGCTAACAAAACTTGAGTGAAGCTTGTTATTCACTTTAATTTTTGTTAAATTTGAGGCTTTAAGTCTATTGCAAATTAGTGAAAGAGATCAGATTTAAAGTTTATATTTAAGGAATATATGCTTTATAAAATTTCTTAACAACTAAGAATAATTTTCTTGGGCTCATTTTCTAATATCAATAACAACAAAATGACAACCTAGATGCATTTGAAAAAATATAACTATAAGGAATAGTTTTAAGTTTTCTTGTGTTAGATTTTAGCTTAGTAAGTTGTATAACTATTCAAACAAGGATTTAATATTAGTCAATAATTTAGAAGGTTTTAAAAAGCCCAATTAATCCCATAAGCATTTCTTCAGAAGGCTTGTCACCATGGTAACTTTTTAGACTAACCTAAGGAAGGTCCCAGGATCAGTCCTTGTGGTTTCCTTATAACACCAAGAGTCAATAATTTAGAAGGCTTTAAAAAGCCCAATTAATCCCATAAGCATTTCTTCAGAAGGCTTGTCACCATGGTAACTTTTTAGACTAATCTAAGGAAGGTCCCAGGATCAGTCCTTGTGGTTGCCTTATAACACCAAGAGTATATCCAACAACCTGCAAGCTAGATATATCGAATCTTATGATTTGGCAAGAGCCGAGACCCCATGAAAGAGGGGGAGCCTACTCCTTGAGCCGAGATCATAGCAGGCCATATACTCAATGGGATTTGAACCTTGGTCTCGTCGGTATCACCCAACAAAACTTAATGTTAAACCACATATCACTATATAGAAGGCTTATTATAACCATAACATCAAAGATGATTAAGGGACCGAAATTTCTATGAGTTCCGTGCTCGTAATAACCATTAAGTTAGGCACACAACCATAAACATGCATCACAAATTCAAAATTTAAGGTACTTATCTTTGTATTTGCAAGCTACTTGTAGCTGATGAAGGGCAGACCCATTTTCACCCAACCAAAGACTTAGTTTTATGTTCAATTTTTCTTGCAGTTGGCCACCCCTTAGCTAAGCTATGATGCCATGAGGGGAGCTCTCTCTTCATCAATAAAAGGTAGAAGTATGAAAACCATTTTCATTCATCAACAAAAGAATCATCAAAATATCCCTTCAAATCCCCCTAAGCCAAGAGCTTACACAAAATTACAAGTGGTTTCTGTATCAACTTACACAACACAAGAGAGTTCCTTCATTGTCTTAACAATCTATAAATGACCTTTACACAACACAAGAGAGTTCCTTCACTATGTTAACAATCTCTAAATGACCTCCCCGCTCACTACACGTTTTTCCCAAACACCCAAAAATGTAGTTCTTTCTTCCAACTTACCATAAATAATAAAAAATCACTAACCAATTATGTGCTCTAAACCCTCATGCTATAAAAATACCAAAATGAAATATAAAAACATTTTTTTTACAAATATCCTATATCATGTAAATCTATGATAATGACATGTGAAATGCACAGAGTGACTACTAATTTTAGCGTTTTCAGTGGCATCGCACTTCATTTTCGTCCAAATATGGTAAAGTCCGCAGCCACTAATCCCACTTTGCATTTAATTTAACATTAAAACAAATCCATTTCTAATATTCGTAGTGTAATAAATGTTAAAATAGAAAGGGCAGGTTATTTATATGAATATTTGACTGCCGAGTGATATATTGAATGTAAACTTGGGGAAAAAATTCTTACACGCGAAAAGAAAACGAGTTTGGCGGTGTCGTGTTAAAAGTCCAATGTATTGCAGCACTAAATCTGTCATTTTCGTTGCCTAAAACTTGTGGAATAACATTATAAACGTGGACAAATGATTGAATTTCAATTCGTCGCTAATTAATATATTTTCGTCATTATTGTATTTTTCTAAGAAAAAGTTGTTTTAATGTGAATTTTTTTTAGAGTTTTGGTTGATTTTTGTTTTGGATTTGTGGAAAAATTTGAGGTGAAATTTTGAATTGTGTTATTTAAACTTATTTTTTAATTTTATATATGGATTGGCAAAATTTATCCAACAAACTTGTGATTTTAATATATTTTTATCAAATTTTAAACAAATTAAATCAGAAAAATAAATAAAAAAACTTTTCAAAAAAATCACTTTATAAACCACTCTTAAAAGACTCAAAAATTTAAATTATTAATATATAAAAATTAGATTAATATTTTGAAAAATTCTAGAAGTTAATTGTTGGTCAAACGAAGAGTTCTCTTGTATATATATTATTAATTTTTTGAAAAATTCTAAGAGTTAGTTGTTGGTCAAACGAAGAGTTCTCTTATATATATATATATATATATTTATATATATATATCTATATATATATATATCTTATTAATAATTTTTATTATAAAATAAAATTATTATACTCTATTTTGATGACATTTTATTATTTAAAAGCATAAACTAAAATATTTAAAGTTTAAAGACTATTTAAATTGATTTAAATTATTTATTGTATTTAGCTTGAATATAAATATAATCAATATCTAATTTATATTTAATATTAAATTTGAAAAATTTTATGAAATAAAAAATAATTGGTTATAAAGTGTTTTTTAAGATTTATTTATTTTATTTTTTATTTTTTTGAAAGTTATTTATTTAAAAGTTTATAAATACAAAAAATATCTTGATAATTAAATTTTATTAATACATTAAAAAAATTTATATATATATATATATAAAAGTTGGGTAGGTTTTTCTATTTATTTATGTTTAAAGTAGGTTATATTTATAAAAGACATTCAGTGACTTCAACTTGCTTATTGGGAATTGGAAAATAAGAGATGTTGGCCATCAGAATGCATTATAAGCGATCCACAATTTGAGGTTCTTAACTCTATCATAATCAACCTTATAGGTTTGAATGTCTATAAACCAGTTCATCCTTAACATGCTAACAAAAGTACTACTAATCGACATATACATCATCAAAATTTAACAAAAAAGAAACAACAAAATATTAGTCATCTAAGGACTCCATTAGAGCTGGGTCCTTTGCAATGGAACTTGGTATTTTTTATTGTGGAGGGCACTGAATGTGCTTCTTAATACAACCCAGATCAAATTTAATGGAACCTATTGCATTCATAATAGCTCTGGCTACCATGCTCTTCATCATCCAATAAATATGGATTGTCTGCTTGCACTGAGTGAGCCTACCACGAGCGTGGCCTGGATCAGTGTCCAACAAATTCCATTCATCCATTTGTATCTCCTACTCAACCCGTTGATTGAGGTCGGCCTCCCAACCAGCAATCATCTGCCTCACCTGCGTAGGAGTGCCTGTTGTATATTCTTAAGACGTGACACTAATATGTTGAGCATTCTATTTCCATTTTCTCCTCCTCGGAAACTACGATGTGGATGCTCCTCGTCCCCCCCAGGACCCATTCTTTCAACTTCGCCCACGACCCCCAATGACAGGCCCGTGTCCGTGGATGGCCTAGCCATCTTCCTCAACCTTCGTTGAACTGTAATATACCCATCTAACCAAACCACCAATCGAATAGAGACCCACAACTCGTAGACTGAGTGATCTCTCAAGTTAATAGAACCTGATACATTTACATATAACAAAAGTGGGAAGCAAACAACATTAGACCCAAGCCATGTGAAAGCATAACATGTCGGAACAACCAACCTCCATTGGCGCTTTCCTCCAATTACCAACACCTTGTGCTCAGACATTGCACGAAATAGATATAAGCCAGAGAGGGTCTGTCTCCACCAGAGGGAAGAGCTACCCACTAGCTCCTCTGCCACTTCCCATATAAAATTACGTCAACACATTGTAAAACCAACAACAACGATATGCAAAGTATATTCAAAAGCCATTTTAGCCAAATACAAAAACAACCAATCCAACTAGGTGTAAAATCCTTCATGCACAGACAAGGAGCCAAAATTATACCATACATTCTCATTGAAAGCACTAAGATACCATAAAAAATGGATACCGACTTAAAAACAACAATTTAAAGATAAAATTGAGCCACAGAGACATGCTCGTCATACCAACAAAAACTACCAAGTCGCACAGTCACCCATTCACAAGAAGAGACAGAAATCTGACAGAAAACATGCACAATTTTTTGTATTTAATTATATAAAATGAAATCAATATTTTATATCATATATATTATTTTAAATAATGTATGTATCTACAATTTTATTAATGATTTTTTTAAATATATAATCACACCCAAAAAATATAACACTAAATTGTATGCAACATTAAAGTGATACTTCATAATATTTTTTTTAGGAAATGTGATTTTTCTTTTAAGAAATGTGAATTTTGTATTTATATGCAAGTTTACATTTAGATGGTAGCAAATACATTAAGTGGTGTATAGGTATATCTTCAAAATTTCTTCCAAACCTTATTATCCAACAAAACCACAATTTTTTGGAGAAAGACTCCAAATTGGACAACAACAAAAACTCCAGTGGTGTTGCCATAAGTGAGACTTTTATTAGATTTAGGTGATCTCATAAATGGTGGAAGTTTTTGAGACACTTATGTCAAGGAAAAGAAATATTTTTAAAGTTCACCAGACTAAAAATAGCTTATAAGACAGATTACTGTGGTTAAACATATTCTTTCCAATCATGGCTTGTCTTCCTTCGGAAAGCTCTGCAGCTTTTTGCATTGTTCAATCCATGGTGTTGGACATAATTGGCGGTTTGCAGATGTTGGTTATACTTGGCGGGGAGTGTGTAATATTTTCTCTGGTTGGAATTCTTCCAGAAGTGCCACTATTCGCAGTGATTTTCGCATGATTCGTTGCTCTGGTTGTTGCTATATGGCCTGGAGTTAATTTTTAGGGGATGAATTCGCACTTGGCTCCGTGACTTACACTTTTTTCTCACAGTTCTATCCTTCCCCGGTCTGGTGGCACTTGCACTCTGTAATTTCGGTGGACTCGGGGTGATGCCAGTGCCCTTTTCCCTCGTGGTATTTTCCCGGCCTATTTCTCATACCTTTCTCGGTGGAAATTCATATTTTCTGTCCACTGGCCCAGATTTGATACTGGAGCATTTTTTAGATTTTTTGGTTGGATTTGTTCAGGTATTTTGGCTATTATTTCTTGGGATAATCTATTTAGTGAAGAGTTTGTTAATAATTTGGGAGCGGTTATTGTAAAAATTCACAGGAAAATGGCCGAATACAAGAGCCAGATAAAGAAGCACTCTGTCCCATAAACTATTTTTAGCCTCGTGGACATTAAAAATTCTTTCTTTCTTTCTTTCCCGTGGCAAATTTTAATAGTTTCACATTGGGAACTAGACTGGGTTTGAAGATAATTTATTTTTGATTGACATATATTCCCCCTCCGATTGTTGGATCACTTAATATTCCTAGAATCCTGACTGTATTTGGATGGCGTAGTCTAACGATGCTACGAATTGGTTTTTCTGGCTACCGTTTTTATTTTATTTTCCAGCACGTTGAAACCTTCCGTTGACAACCCTTTCCATTCTATCTCGATCTCATCGCCGTCTTTCTCCATTAATGCATGCCACCTCCACGTACTTTATGTGCACTAAAACTATAGTTCTTTGGGTGATTGACTCAATTTTATTACTGTCCAGTGGTGATGTCGATTGCGTCCCTCCCCACAACATGCACAGGCCATGCCAGCGATCTCCACCATTCTAGAATTCATCTGTTGAAGCCGTTCCATAGAATGGCCCTGATGTTTTCTTGGGTTTGTTTTATTTTTTTGAATTCTGTTTTTGCATTGGCCCATTTCGACAATTTTGTTTTCAATGGATTCAGAAACAACAATCTGACGTTGGATGGAATGGCGAATATTAATCCTGCGGGTGTTTTAGAGCTCACAAATGAAATATCACAAATACATATTCCCCTACATTATGTTTCATAAAATACTCTTCAAAGAACCATATAGCTGCACTTCAATTTGTTTGCATTTAAAATTACAGACATCAGATCTGTTAGTTTTATTTTCTGTAAAAAACATCAAAAGAAAATTTACAAGCTCTATAACTCTAGAAATCGACCTCTTAATTTGTGTGAGAAGGTAAGTAACTCATCATTAGCCAACCCAATAAACAAAAATACATTGGATCATGCACCCACGTAGTAAAAATAGAAATATTTTCACACTCCACTCAAAGACTTGAATTAGTTACATGCCTTTCAATTCAAAGACTTGAAATAGTTACAGGCCTTTCAATCTCTTCCTAGTAGCAGTGAAAGTGGCATTCTTCCACCAGCTATAATGGGAGGATTCCCATCTGATGTGCTTATACTAGCATGTGAGAAAGTATTTAAAGAACCATGCTTGCATGAAGAAAATGAAAAAATGAAATCTCCAAAAGGTTTGCTTATTGGAGATGAGTCTAGTGAGGGAGGTTCAGAAGGTAGGACAGGAAGTGTATATCGCCTGAAAGCATTTTCACTACCTTTCTCATACTAGGTCAAGCTTCGGGATGAGGGTGAGAACACAACAAACCCATTCGAAGAACGAGCTCAGCTTCTTCAATAGAGTATTCATTAAGAAGTCTAGGATCCACTGCATGCAAAAGCTTCCCCTTGGAATGAAACTCCCAGACCCAATCCACCAAGACCAATTCTTCAAGACATCTCTTCGGATCAATACGTTTTCTTCCACAAGCTACTTCAAGCAATAATGCCCCAAACCCAAACACATCAGTGCTTTTTGTAGCCTTACCAGTATGCGTAAGCTCTAGTGCAAGGTAGCCAAGAGTTCCAACTACATGGGTGGTGTGAGGATTTGACCCATGCTCATATAGGTGAGCAACCCCAAAGTCTTCCAACCTACCATTCAAATCTGCATCTAATAACACATTTCTTTCTTTGACATCTCTATGCATTACCTTATGCTCCCATTCTTCATGAAGATAAAATAGAGCTGAAGCGACCCCTTTCAAAATTGTAAACCTCTGTGCCCAACTCAAAATATTATCTGTATTCTCAAACAAATGCTTGTCAAGGCTACCATTTGGCATATAATCATAAACAAGCAAAAGCTCTGCCTTATGCTTACACCAACCTTGAAGCCAAACAAGGTTGCAGTGCCGAAGCTGACCAATACTCAGCAATCTCGGCAATAAATTCCCTTACACCTTGCTTGGATTCGTGTGAAATCCGTTTTACTGCAACTTGCAACCGAGTGCTGGGAATCATGCCCTTATAAACAACAGTCCCAAAACCTCCAAACCCCATAATTTATTTATCCCTGAAACCCCTTGTGGCCAATTTAAGTTCATTGTATGGAAATCTATGAGGCCCATATTCAACCTCCCATTCTTCAATCACCTCAGTCTGTCGAATCCTCCTAATAAGGTGAATTGCTACCAGAATTGCAACAACCGTGATAGTTATAGCAGCAATGGATACCCCAAATACGAACATTCTAGTCTTCACCATATAATTTGCAGATGTAATCTAAGGAAGCTTTTATGAGTTCAAGGTACTTTTCTAGATTGTGTCATTTATGAGAGTGTTTGGTCTGTAATATCTGGTCCTTTTTACCATATTCTTCAAAAAATTTTATACTTGGTGATTTCACTTACTTTTTTTTAACCTTTTGATAATTAATTATTCTAATGAGCTTGCTTTTTTGTTTTGAAAATGATGGAAATTTGAGTAACATTTTTATAAAATCTGTTAGGGATTTTTGAAAATCTAGTTTATAATTGATCAAACTTCAAATTTTTGGGTGCTCTTGAGATTTTTGATGGTACTGAATCCATTTCCGCCATCAAAAACATGATTCAAGAACTAAATCCATTTCCACCATCAAAAATATGATTCAAGAACTACTACTGCAATATTTCTTAATTTTTTTTTCTCAGATTCCGACCACTATATGTGTTCAGGAAATTCGTCCACCTTGGTAAACAACCCATTTGACACTCTCATCCACTCTATGGACTATACCCCATCCTTTGTCCTTATTTATTCCACTTGTCTCTAGAGTGACTACCCCCACTTTCTCTGGTCCGTGTCTTTATTTTATGGCCTCCCCGCTCCCACATATGAATCTTGATACATTGCTTTCGACCTTGGATGTTGATGTGTCATCACACAAGGCTTTTATTATGTCCACCTTTGATATGGAATGATCTCTCCTCCATGGAAATATTCCTAATGCTCCAAAGGTGGTCCCAAATCACTCCACCACATCTCTACACTCTGCATGCTCGTATGGTGGCGCACATGCGGTGTAATGTGACTCTGAGATGACTTACCACGTTGCTTCTCATCGGCATGGGAAACTTACACATCGTCAAGCTATCAACCCTGCACCTGAAACAAGGTTATTTATTTTTGGCTATGATGTAATGTGGGATAGAGTTTTCAGTCTACAAAAGCATGCTCTTCTTGGCGATGGTATTTTACGGATCTTTCAGAGTGGGTGCAGATGAAATGGGAGCCGATTCTGGGCTATCCCCTTAAGGCTAGTAGACTTAAGAATGAATGGTTCAATTTCAATTTTACGCATCAAGATGACCTTGAGTGGATAAAGAAATTACATTGTGTTCGGGAGTGGAGTTTTCTGCACTTACACAACTGGTACGTGGGTTTCAATCCAAATCGGGACACACCCAAAAACAATTACATTTGGGTAAAGCTCCCCGACCTACCCTTACAATACTAGACGCACAAAATATTGGTTGAGATTTATAATGCTATTGGATTGTTTATAAATGTTGATCCAAATTTCATTGGTGGCAAAGATAAGTGGTGGTGTGGATACTGGTGGAATTGAGCTTCTCCAGTGGCCTCCCAGGACAAATTTATTTGGCTTGGGGACAAGTGATACATCAATAAAGAATTGACTACTGGTTCATCCCTTTTCACTGCCTCAATTGTGATCTCACCAAACATCTCCTGAAGAACTCCCCCCACAAACTCTCTCTCGGCGGTAAATCGAGGTGTCATTTCGATACTTTACGGGGCCACTACTTTGCGCATTCTGGTGACCCTCTGCAATCTTCGGGTACCAATTTCTCCTATGGAAAAAATCCTCGTTTTTAAAATAACACCACTTCTCCACCTTCTTCCTCTCCACATAATATTGATGGGTTGTTTACATACCTTTTCCTGCCCGGGGTCGACCCTGGTGAACTTATGCCAGACATGTCTGTGACACTTCCTACTATTTCCCCCCTTTCACATCTCCCTTCCCCTCCTCCCCTTCCCACCACATCTATTGCTACTACCTCCAAACATCTCTCATCTGAGACTCCTGATTGTTATCGCTCCCACAACGCCCCCTTTCCCGCTTCATCCCCATATGGAATCCTCACTATCACCACTACATTTTCCCTCTCCCCTTGTCCAGGATGGATCGTCCCCGAGCCACTCCCCCCATAATTCGAATGGAAGTGACTTATAATTTCTTATAGTTAACCCTGCCATGGATTTGGCTTCATTGTTTGCTCACAGGGGCCCTACCCATAAACCATCGTTGATTATTACTCCAAATTCCACTCGTAACATTACCACCCGTAGGAAAGGGGGTCAGGGTTCGTGTCACCTTAATCCTACTTCATCTTCTAAATCCCTCCATTTTCGTGACTCTGCAGACTTGCGTGACATCCCCATTGTTGATTCTTTCCCCGAGCCCTTAGAGCTGATGTGATCTTGTTGCAACCTCCACCATGAATTGTCTTTCCCTTAATATGAATGAACTAGGGTACCACACCAAACTCCTATCCCTTAAACAATTGTTTGGATCCATTTGTCCTTTCATTATATTAATACAAGAAACAATGACTTATTCGCATAAAATTTTCTCGTATTTTAGTAAAATACTCCTTGATTGGAACATGGTGGTCGTGGACTCTACCGGGCTCTCAGGTGGTTTGGCTGCACTTTGGGATCCGGATGGGCCTCCCTTAATGCTTAAAATTTTTTTGTTGGTATATTTTTGACTGGGCACGTTCGCGAAGTACAAGGTAAAATACATTTCCTTAATTTATATGCCCCTTATAAAGACAAATATTCATTCTGGAAGCAATTGGAGGATTTTCACATCCTTAAAATTGGCTCGTTCATCATGGTCGAGGACTACAATGCTACACTAACCTGGGAGGAATATCGGGAGGACTTAGTTCAGAATTTTTGGAAATCATATGAATGAGAGTCACATAGTTCCCCGATTGTGTACTTATCTAATAAACTAAAGGCATTGAAGAGCCGGGTCTGAATATGGGAGTGAGAGAAAAAGAAGGCACTTGTCCTTGAACTTCATAATATCTTGCATGACATTGCAAAGTTTAGCCATTCATTAGATTAGGGAGACCCTTTGGGATTTTCGTGGGATAGGCTCAAAACATTTGAACACAAGAAATCTCATATATTACACATCCAGGAATCTACTTGGAGATTGAAGAGAAAAGTGATCTGGTTCTGGGAGGGCGAAAGGAACACAAAATTCGTATGCCGACTACAGGAGAAATGTGAACACTATATGGCAGATCCGTAACAGAAATGGGGATATGGTGTACACTACTGAGGATATTCAAATTGCAGCAACCCAATGCTTTGAGAATTTATTTCAAGAACACGATGAGGTGGACATTAACTATCTCCTTTGGGGTATTCAAGACTATCCTTACATGTTCCATGAGGCTCAAAATGATGCCATTTTCCATCCTGTCAATATTGAGGAAATCCACCGGGTCTTGAAGTATTTTTCTTTGGACAAGTGCCCGAGTTCGGATGGTTGGTCTGTGGAATTTTTTATTCATTTATTCAAGCTATTGAAATTGGATCTCTTACATATGGTTGAAGAGTCTCATACCTCTGTTTTTGTCTTGGGTTCCATTAATTCCATCATTATTTCCCTTATAATGAAAGTCTCTTCACCTGATACCTTCCTTGATTTTCAACTAATTTCATTCTGTAATATTATATACAAGCTCATTTCCAAGGTTATTGTTGAGTGCCTCAAGAGCACACTCTCGTGCTACATTACTCGGGAACTTTTCGATTTCTTACCAAACCAACTGATCCACGATATTGTGGCCATAGCTTAGGAGGCTATCCATTCCATTCACACCAAAATAATACAAGCTCTCATCATGAAAGTGGATCTGAAAAAGACATATGACTATGTTGATTGGGAAATCATGTGTCTTATACTTACCAAGATTGGTCTATCAACACAAAGCATTGAATGGATCATAGCATGTGTGATTAATGTACACTATGTTTCCCTTGTTAATGGATATCCTTCTCCATTTTTCAGTGCTGGGAGGGGGTTGAGACAGGATTATTCACTCTTGCCCTTGTTATTTTGACTGGTGATGGATTGCTTTAGCCTCAAATTAAATGTTTCTTGATCGACTGGGTTATTTATAGGCATACATTTGGGCAAAGATATTGATGTCACACATAGCTTGCTTGTAGATGAAATTATCACATTTGGTATGGCTTATTAGGCACAATGGATGGCTTTCCATGACATATTGGTCAGATTCAATCCGACATTAGGCCTGAATTCCAACAAGGATAAGTCTGTTATTTTACATTCCTTTGAATATCAAGCTGATATCTATCACATATCCCAAGTTTTTAATTTCGGTATTCGACCCTTACATGATAGATTTACTTACATTGGTTTTCACCTGAACTCGAACAACTACATGATAGCACATTGGAGTTGGATTTTAGATAAATTCAGGGAAAATCTTTTTTCTTGGACACATCAATGGCTATCTCTTGGAGGCAAATATATTCTCACACAGACCGTATTTCATTAGATGGCGATATACTGGGAGCACCTCTACATTTTACCTTTTTCCATCATTAGAAAAATAACATGCATTGTGGCCCAATTTATCTGGTCTGGCTTGGGAGATAAGCACAAATATAATCTCATTAAATTGGATATGATTTCCATTCCCAATGTAGTAACCTTTAAGAAATATATAATGCCACTATTGTAATAATAGTAAAAATATAACAGCAAAGTAATATGCTTATTATAAAAAACCCTCGTGATAAACTATACACATAATACTCCATTACACATAATTAAGTTCCAATCACCATATTTAAACAAGCCCTAAGGAAATCCACCAAATATCATTTATTAAGGAATTTAGCCCATGTAATACAAGAAGTTTTACCAACAACGTAGATGGGTCAATTAAATTATAATGCCAATTAACAACCCTTGACATAGCGTTGTGGTGGTGCTGCAACAACTTGCTACAATAGATCTATTCTTTCTTCCTTCCGTTGTCAATCTGGAAATGCAAATAATTATAATAAAACTGGCAGGGAAGATCTCAGATCGACACTCATAAAGTGTAATGTAAAAATAGATGAAAACCCCTTTCAAAACAAATATGAAATGAATGCAACCAGCTAGGGTGATCATAGAAACCACCGAAGTTGGGTTTGCTTACTAGCGTGAGATCGAATCTCACTGAAGGAAGCTTGAGGATCTCACCTGAAAATCCTCACTTGAAAACTCCTCTGAGCTCTCAGAATATCAATTAAGAAAATATTAAATTCCATGAGTTTCTCTCGATCCTCCTCCTCCTTTTATAGTCGGGCTGCTTGGAATAAACCGTGGGCAAATACCTGGGGTCAAAACAATCTAAAAGGAAAAACCATGGGCAAATACCTAGGGTCAAAACAATCCGAAAGGAAAAACCATGGGCCAATGCCGCTTTATTTATTAATTTATTTATTAGTCTACTACTATTATGATTTGGTCCAATCGGTTAAACGATTGGGGATATTACAGTTCCCCCTGCCCAAAATTGCTTGCCCTCAAGCAATTTCAATGGTGGATGTTGCAATATGTGTTCTCCTTCCCAAGTGGTATCCTCGACGGGCTGATCTTTCCATTATACCAAATATTCGTGGATGATTTTTCTTTGAAGCTTTCTTTCTCGAACCTCCAACACCTCCTCAGGAACCAGTTGAAGATGGCCCTCTTCATCTAGTGGCGGTAATTTTAGTGATGATTTTATGTTTGATCCTAATGCTTTCCTCAAATAGGAGACATGAAAGATGTTATGAATTCTGCTCTCTGCAGGAAGCTCTAGCTCATATGCCACTCCTCCTATTTTTTGGATAACTAGATAGGGCCCATAAAATCGTGGCTTTAATTTTTCTGGCCCCTTATGCTTCAAGGTAGACTGCCTGTACGACTGAAGCCAGAGATAAAGCACATCTCCCACTTCAAAACTCCTCTCTATCCTTCAAGGATCTACATATAAATTTTTTCGATTCTGTGCCCTCTACAAATTGTCTTTAAGGGCTCTCAGAATATCCTTACAACCCTGGATCCAATCCTTTGCCAATGGTGCTCTACTATCTCCAAACACTGTATCTGCAAAATATAGTTCCTCATATCCATATAAGGCTTGGAAAGGTGGCGTCCCTATGGACATGTGATTAGTGGTTTTATAGCAGTAATCTCCTAAGTACAACCACTTGGTCCATGCTTGTTGTTGTCCTATGACATAATATCGTAAGTAACCTTCCACCCATTTATTCATTGCTTTTGTTTGTCCATCTGTCTACAGGTGATAACTGGTACTAGGGGTGAGTTCTGTTCTAGCCAACTTGAATAAATCTTTCCAGAATGCTCCCATGAAACTGTTGTCATGGTCACTCACAATGGTTTTGGGAAAACCATGTAGACGGAATACCCCTTGGAAGAATATTTTTTTTATTTGAGATGCAGAAATTTTGGAAGGGATTGCAAAGATGTGAGTGTACTTGGTGAGACGATCCACCACCACAAAAATACAATCATTGCCTTGTGAGGAGGGTAGCCCTGTAATGAAATCCATGGATATACTTTGCCATTTTTGTTCCGGAATGGGTAGTGGTTGTAATAAACTTGTTAGGTGTGTATGTTCAACCTTATTACTTTGATAGGTACCAAATTCCTTAACATATTTGATAATCTCCTTCTTGAGTCCCTTCCATGTGAACCTTTCCCTGATGGGCCTATAAGTCTTCAAAAATCCTGGATGTCCGGCTAAAGGGGAGTCATAGGCTGCGTGTAAAATCTTCATCTTCAGTTGAGACTCGAGTACTAGATAGATTCGATCCTTATAATAGATAATATCATTGACAACTCTATAATAGATGTCTGATGACTGTCCGTCAAGGATCTCACAAGCTGATTGATTTTTTTAGTATTCCACCAAAAGATGGGACTTCGAGTCATCCACAATATCTATGAGAGAGAAGGTAGTTGTTCTCCTTGACAAGGCATCTGCAACTGCATTGTTTTTACCTTTGACATATTCAATCTCAAAATCATAGGCTTGGATCTTACAAACCCATTTTTGTTTCCTTTCATTTAATCCCTTCTGATAGAGGAAATATTTGAGACTATTGTGATCAGTTTGGACTTTGAACTTCTTCCCCACTAGATATGGACAAAACTTGGCCAATGCATGGATAATAGCCAACATTTCTTTGTCATAAATGGAGTAAGAGTGTTCATAATCATGTAGATTTCTACTCTCAAAAGCAATGGGATGATGGTTCTGTGTTAGGATAGCCCTGATTCCTTCCCCAAAAGCGTCACACTCCAATACAAAGGGTTGAGAGAATTCTGGCAAGGCTAGAACTGGACGCGAACTCATGACTTCCTTCATCCGCTCAAAAGTCTCCTGGGCTATTTCTATCCATCAAAAGGCTCCTCTTTTTTTTAAGTCAGTAAGAGGGGCTACTAGCTGTGAATACCCCTTTACAAATCTTCTGGAATAAGTACAAATACCCAAGAAGCTCCCTAACTCTGTTACATTTTTGGGAGTTGGCCAATTGAGAATGGCTTCAATCTTCTCTTGGTGGAACTTAACACCCTGGCCCCCGATGATGTGGCCCAGATATAGCATTTCCGTTATCCAAAACTCACATTTAGAGATTTTGGCATAAAATTCTTGTGCCTCAAATATTCCAAAGACCTTGTCCAGGTGTTGTAGATGCACTTTCCATGTTTCACTGAAGATCATGATGTCGTCGAAGAGGACCGAAACAAATTTACGCAGTTGCTTGTTGAATACATGGTTCATGCATGACTGGAATATTTCAGGGGTGTTGGTCAACCCAAAAGGCATCACTAGGAACTCATAATTTCCACAGTGGCATCTAAAAGTTGTTTTTGGAATGTCTTGATCACGAAACCTGATCTGGTTATACCCTGAGCGAAGGTCAATTTTTGAGAAGTACTTGGCTCCCTTTAACTCATCCATCAATTCGTCGATCCTGGGGATAGCATATAGATTTTTGATGGTCTTCTTATTTAGTGCTTGATCATCTATACACATCCTCAGGGACCCATCCTTTTTCTTGACCAAGACTACGAATGAAGCAAAAGGGCTTGAGCTCGGCCGAATGTGTCCTAATGCCAACAATTCTTGTATTGCCTTTTCTATATTATCCTTGTACACTTTGGGGTGCCGGTAAGGGGTAGTAATGATAGCTTGGAACCCTTCCTCTAGTTTGATTATATGCTAAAATCCCCTATCAGGTGGTCGTCCTAGGGTTATATCTCTAAAGACCTTCTGGTATTTTTTCAATAGTGCCATAATATCAGGGGAGTACTCATTTTGTTGTTCTACTGGTTTCTTCTCCATGATTCGACACTCTACTACCCATGCAATATCCCTATGTCAAAGGTCTACCTCCATCCGATTGGATGTCACAACCTTGGGAGGATATGCATGCATTCCTCTCAACTTCACCTTTTTACCATCTAGTCCTGTGAATGCGAGTTCCAAGTCTTGGTAGTTTACTATATGAGTTCCGATAGAATATAGCCATTGTACCCCCAATACTACATGAGAGTCTGGGCAGTCTATGACAAATAATTTATCTGTAATTGTGTAGTTTCCCATTGCTAGGCTCATGTTAGGAACTATCTTAGTGCATGGCATGCGGTTGTGCTCTTTCCTTCCAGAAATAAAAACTATAAAGCCTTCAAATTCTTCAATAGCTAGTCACCTTCTCGCTATGAATTCTGCATCAATGAAGTTGTGGGAGGCCCCACCATCAATTAGCATAGTAACCTTCTATCCTTGTATGGTGCCCCTAACCCAGAGGGTGTGATATCTTAGGACCCCTATAAGAGAAGCAATGACTCCTTCCTAGATTTCTTCCTGTATTGCCCCCATGCCTTGTGATTCCCCTTGATCAAGCTCTAGATTCTCTTCCTCATCTTCGCTTTCAGAAAATACTTCAATATAGTGGGCCTTCCCTTTAGTACACCAATGTCCCGGTGCCCAAGGTTCTTGACAAGAGAATCATAGCTTTCTCCTTCTGAGATCTTTCCTGGTCTCATCATCCAGCTTCCCCTTACCAAATGGCTCCCATTGTTGCTTCTTGACTTCCTTCCCTTTCTAAGGAATATAAAATTTGGGTAGGAAAATATTCTTGGGTACTGCATCTTGCATATCCCTTGCACGGTTAATTGCATCTTGCAAGGTGGTAGGTTGGTAGGCCCTAACCCAACCTCGTAGGGGTTCTGACAACCCTTCTATAAATAACATGACCAACCAGGTCACGGAGAGGTCGTTGACCATTACTGCAAACCTTTGGAATTCTGTAACATAAGATTCAAGGCTCCCTGTCTGTCGAAGCTGGGTTAGCCCCCAGAAGTACAGCTCAGGATCCTTCCTATCAAATCTTTCTATTAACCTCTGTGTGAATTATGTACAAGAGATGATGCTAGCATGTCCTAGAGTGTTCATACCATGTTGCCACCATTCATGTGCTTCTCTGTCAAGATGAAGTGTGGCGTATTTGATGGCATCCTTCTCTCGCATGGGACTGAGCTGGAAATATGTATCCAGTTTTTGTACCCATGACCGTGCAGGATACTTCGACGATCCATCAAAATAAGGAAGATTTACCTTTCCCACAACCTTCTGCAAATCGACGTTTGACTGATGGCCCCCATATGTGGTTGCCTTCCTTTGTTGTTTTCTCCTCATGTAGTAAAATTCATTAAAGCTCAAGGTCGCTTTCACATTGGGAGGCAACGTATCATACTCTTTCATCCATGCGGTAACCATTTCTGCAATTGGTGAAGGGCAGTCTTGCTCCATGGAGGAGTCATCCAAAAATGGAGGCATGGTTGGTCAGCTAAAAGGGCTACTCCGAGTGTTGATATGTTCGTGTGATGGACTATTTCTACGAACATTGATATACTCCTGCTGTGGACCATCCCCACCTGAATGGGAACCTCCTTCCCCATTATTGATTTGCACATTAGGTTGTTCGATCTGTACTTTAAGGAGTTCCATGATGGCATTTTGAGTGCCGACGATCTTTTGTAAGGCATCTTCAAGTTTGGTATTTTCATGATCACCCATTGGTCTCTCTTCCCCTTCATTTTTCCCTTGACTCCTAGCGTTTTTTTCTTCCCAATTGATAGTAATACCCTTTTGTTTCTCCTTCCTTGGCATCCCACAGCTGGCCAAGATGAAGCTTTGATACCACTAAGGCCCAACCACTACACCAAAAGACGGCCCTATTAGTGAGGGCGGCATCCCAGGGTGTTAAGGATGGGGTCTTAAGGCCCACCAGAGCATCTGAGGGTGGGGACCCTTATGCAGTACCCCTCATTACACAGACCCTAGACACGTGGCTGCGAGTGCTACCCACACACGGGACATTACAGCCACTGAGGCCCAACCACTACACCAAAATACCGCCCTGTTAGTGAGGGCAGCATCCCAGGGTGTTAAGAGTGAGGTCTTAAGGCCCACCGAAGCATCTGAGGGCGGGGACCCTTGCGCAGTACCCCTCATTACACAGACCCCAAACATGTGGCTGTGGGCCCTACCCGCACACGGGACATTACAACCCACCACGCTTCGCGAGTCTTGACCTCGAGACCTCAGCTCTGATACCACTGTAATAACCTTTAAGAAATATATAATGCCACTGTTGTAATAATAGTAAAAATATAACAAAAAACTAATATGCTTATTATAAAAAACCCTCGTGATAACATATACACATAATAATCCATTACACATAATTAAGTTCTAATCACCATATTTAAACAAGCCCTAAGGAAATCCACCAAATATCATTTATTAAGGAATTTAGCCCATGTAATACAAGAAGTTTTACCAACAATGTAGATGGGTCAATTGCATTATAATGCCAATTAATAACCCTTGACTTAGCACTATGGTGGTGCTGCAACAACTTGATGCAATAGATCTGTGCTTTCTTCCTTCCTTTGCCAATCTGGAAATGAAAATAATTATAATAAAACCGGCAGGGCAGATCTCATATCCATGCTCATAAAGTGTAAAGTAAAAATAGACGAAAACCCCTTTCGAAACAAATATGAAATGAATGCGACCAGCTAGGGTGATCATAGAAACCATCGAAGTTGGGTTTGCTTACTACGGTGAGATCAAATCTCACCTAAAAATCATCACTTGAAAAATCCTCCGAGATCTCAGAATATCAATGAAGAAAATGTTAAATTCCATGAGTTTCTCTCGATCCTCCTCCTCCTTTTATAGTCAGGCTGCTTGGAAGAAACCGTGGGAAAATACCTAGAGGTCAAAACAACCCAAAAGGAAAAACCATGGTAAAATACCTGGGGTCAAAACAACCCAAAAGGGAAAACCATTGGCCAATGCTGGTTTATTTATTATTCTACTACTATTATGATTTTTTCCAACAGGTTAAACGGTTGGGGATATTACACCCAAGTATACAGGAGGATGGGGCAATCTAGATGTTAAGACTTTTCATTTGGTTATCATCATAAAAGCCCGTGGAGAGGACTATTTAATGATGGCATCTGGAGAGATATAATCAATTCTAAATATCTTCATCATAATAACGTTGAAGACTGGATTAGGAATGGTAACATCATAATCAAACATGGCTCCTACATCTGGAACAATTTCTACAAGGGGAAAGGCCTATTTCTGCATAATATTCACTGGTCCTTCAGAAGAGGCAATCACATTATTATTGGTTTGGATCATATCCAAGACATGGAGGATGCACTCATGTTGCCAAGAGACACTATGACTCACATACATTTTAGAGGTATATAATTCTTACATCAAGATATTTCTGGATGCAATGATAGCTCCCAAGTTTAGAAATCAGTTGTGGACATTGGCCTGGAGGTACAAGATGCACTAGATTGGGAGGACTATATTTAGAAGCTCTAGTGGGTGGGACTCTATAGATCATAGGACGACGATCACATAGCATGGGACATAATTCTGAATAATAATATGGTGGAAGTCAAAAAATCCTACATGTATCTTATCTCCTACCACTATACTCTCAATGACACATGCTAATTTCAGAAAGTCTGGAAACTAAATGTCCCTTTAAAGATGATTCTCTATGTATGGTTATTTTGGAAAATCAAGACACTCACCTGGGAGAATCTATGCAAGAGGGGTTTTTGTGGTCGTAGAAGATGCCCTCTTTGTTGTGAAACTAATGAGACTAACCATCACCTATTTCTGGAATGTAATAAGACTTGTGTGATTTGGGATTATATATTTCACTCATTAAATATTGCTAGTAGGAGGTTCACTTGTATTGAACAATGTGTTAAATGGTGGCTGGAATCTGGTGGAAAATTGCCAGAAGCTCCTCTTTTTTTGTTTTGGGAAATCTGGAAGGCTAGGAATAAGTTTATATTTGACAGTGTGCAAATAATTGTTTGCCATTTATGTCATAATATTATTATATGGATGGGGAACAACCCTTTCTTCAACAGAAGATAAAGGACCTCTCTTGCAAGCACATCCCCCATATTACTAATTTTCCAGCTGGGTACTTTGACGGTGCGACTTAGAGAGGAAACTGCGGCTACGGGGTTTGGCTCCGGGTGGATCAACGTCGACATTGCAAAATCTCTTGGTCCAAGTGTACCGGATCCAATATGAGGGCTGAGGTATTGGCACTTGGGGACTCCTTTGATTCACTAGATACTTGGAGATCGACACTCTAGATGTTTATGACGACTATAGTGTTCTTATAGATGAATTAACTAAAAGTACATTTTTTTCCCACCACATATCCATGGATGGATTTCACAAATATAACTTCTCAGACATTCCTTCCACTCCATCTCCTTCCAAAATATTTACAGAGAGGAAACTGTGACAACATATACACTTTCCAAGCAAGGGCTATCGAAAAATTTAGGTTTTTTCTTTTATACCCTCCTAGATTATGATCATATCAGGGAGTGTGGATTGATTCCTTTTCCATGACACTATGTATTTCCGTATATTTCTGTGCTGCTACTATTGTTCTTTGTCTATTTTATATATTTTGAATCATATGCCGCATGGGGATTTATGCTGCTATCTTAGTTTTTTTCCTGAGTACATGTCGTAGATGATTAGATTATCAGATCCTACTATGTTTATGTCTCTTGGAACATTCTCAATAATGTATGACAATATGTATTACATCCATTTTTGGAAATGCACTGGTACATTATATAAAGCAATTTTTTTTCTTCTAAAAAAAATGCCAATCCATATAGCTTTAAAGAATAGGAAAGGGCCTAATTTCTTTATTTATTTTTAAATCTCCTAATCTTAATTTACGCTCTTCATTAGCACATAAGTCTGCATTTTTATTGAGATCACGGAGGACATGGAAATATGCTTTTGAAGAGAACGCTTTTGCTGCTTTTCTAATTATTTTCATAAGACTTTTTAATATTTTTTCCGTTGGATAGGAGTCCTTTACCAAACACTGAATAAGGAGGGAATATCTCAAAACAATGAGAGAAGCTACCATATTTTTTTAGCTAACTCAATCCCCTAATAGAGGGCATAAGCTTCAACTTAGTTGTTTTTCATACATCTTAAGCCCCATGAATACTATGCAACGTTGACACCCTCGAGGCCATAGAGCACCCCTCGCCTCGTGCCATCCCTAGATACTTCCTATTTAGTTATAAATTTCATTAATTATTTTTTTTATTAACCGCAAAAAGGGTGAATATTGAATTATTTGTTAGTTTATTTTTATGTGTGTGTGGATTCTCTCCCCATCAAGGTGACCACTTAACTGAAACAAAACAATTATGAAGTAGAAATTCAAAAATATAAGTCATGTTCTTTCTTTGATGGAGCAACTCAACTCAAATTGACCATTGGTGGATCTGGAGGCTTCATTTATTTAACTAATTCAATATATATATATATATATATATATATATATATATATATATTCAACATTAGAATGCCAACCAACAACTATGCTGAATTATTTACTTTGAAACTACTTTTACAATTAGCTAAATTCCTTCAGTTAAGTGAGAACAATATCTATGGAGACTCTATGATAGTGACAAAATGAATGCAGGAAACAATCGAGCTAAAAAATCATACTCTTCCCCCTCTATATCAAAATGTTTTTCACAATATGAAAAACTTCACTCACAATTCTTTTACACACATCTACATGCATCAAAATCAAGAAGAAAATCAACTTTCAAAAGGAGGATTAATAGAGGAATGGAAATAATTGAAAATCAAAGAAATGAATGAAGGCCATATCATTGTCTTGTGCCCTTGGGCATATGTAGTCATCACATGATACATCTTACTAAGCAAGCACATACACACATATATTTGTTTACCATATAAAGAATGTTTTTGGCATCATATGCAACTAAAAAGCATTCACAAGTGGAACACTTTTGTGGAAGGAAACAA
Organism: Pinus albicaulis; assembly: GCA_034641835.2. Taxonomy (NCBI): domain Eukaryota; kingdom Viridiplantae; phylum Streptophyta; class Pinopsida; order Pinales; family Pinaceae; genus Pinus; species Pinus albicaulis. Next base: position 212,752,376 of record CM076572.1, read on the forward strand.
GTTATCAACAATCTAACCTCTGAGTTGATGAATATACACTACGCACAAAACAAGAACTTTTCAAACAATGATGGTTTTTTTTATTTTTTTTATCCTCTTCACAGGCTGGATTATGGAAATATAAAATTTGTGCAAATTTATGAGTTTTGGCGACAATCTATGATGAAGCAAGAGTAGTTTTATATAACCCTCTCTACCGTAGTGTTTCATGAGCGGGATAATTATGCTTTAACATGATCATTTTCTTTTAAAAGACTAGTTTAAAAATGTAATGAAATTATGAGATCTAAAACTTTATGGGGGCACTAGTGGACTTCCAAATGAATACTTCAACATCTACAATAAATGTATATTATTTTGACAATATATGTCTTTTTTCTCTTGAAATATATATATATATATATATATATATATATAGTTTTTTTTTAGAAATATACTTGACATATTCCTCAAAATGTAAAGTAAATATAATTATAAGATGTCTTGTTCAAACCCTTTTATGTCTTGTCATGGTCTCATGTTAAAGGTGAAAAAAATGCGCCTAAATAATTATAGTAATAGTAGTCAAAATCTATCCCATATAGTGAAAATACAAGTTTGACACAATTGCTAATTCCCATATATATATATATATATAAATAACACCATCAAACCATCAAAGACAAAAACTAAATCATATGATATTTTATATTTTATTAATATATATATTTTTAAATTAAAATATTTATATCCAACCACAAAAATAAAAATAAATTATATAATATTTTATATTTTATTAATATATATTTTTGAAATTAAAATATTTGTATCCAACCACAAAAAAAAAATATGAATTTTATACAACTGTATTTTTTGTTTTTTATATGGTTGGTGTATCGTTAAAAACTGTAATGGAAATTATATAAGTCAACGAGGAAAGAGTAGTGAGAGTCATTAGAATTGATAGAAAAAAGTAATGATTCATTATAGTTGGTACGAAAATAAGTGATGTTCTATTCGACAAACCTTTAGGTTGTAGTAAAAATAAGGTATTTAATTAAAAAATAATTATGGGAAATAAATGGCCTTAACAGTGATGTTCTATTCGAAAACCTTTAGCCTGTAGTAAAAATAAGGGATTTAATTTAAAAATAATTATGGGAAATAGATGGCCCGTTAAGGATGTTAATGTGAGGAGTTAATTAGTTAGTAGTTTAGTGGCCAACATTATCACCCAATTCGATTATTATGCCATTTTCAATAAGTTGGTTTTTTTTAATGAGATATTATTATTATTATTATAATTTTAAATATGGGTATAAATATATTAAAAAAATACAGAACATCTATAACCAAAAAGACCTTTGTAATCATCAGTGCGTCATCCATTGGGTCAAAGAGGAAAAAAAGATGAATATAAATGTGATTGATTTTATATATATTATAGGGTTAATCATGGTTTATATAATTAGTTTATGAATATTTTTATTAAAGAATGAGTTTACATATATTTTATTTAATTTAATATATTTTTGGTTAAAAATATAAAGTGATTTTTAGATTTTAAGTATGTTTTAAATTTATGTTTGCTTAAATAAGAGTTCATTTATTTGAGACAAAAGGAAACATGTTAACTATCTAAGAGTCAGAAGTATTTGGCCTGAATGAAATTTTGCCCCCTTACAAATTGTTAATGAGCAATTCTAGGTGGTGTGATTTACCTTAAATAATGGCATTCCGAGATAACAATCAATAATAGATATTTGGCCTAAATGAAAGCCTGCCCTCTTACAAACCGCCAATGTATAATTCTAAATAGTTTGATTTTCCTTAATCATCTTGCATTTCCAGATAACAACCAATATATATTCCAATTAAATTATAATAACTTTTTCACATTTAAAAATAAAATAAATTTTAAAAATATTTAATTTAAATAAAATTAAAGAAAAAACTTAAACGAAAATTGATTTATGAATATAGAACTCAGATATAATTGAGAAAACTTAAGTACACTTTAAAAATAAATTTGTGGAAGTAATAAAAATACAAAAGATCAACTAAAACTATCTAAGAAAAAATTAAATTTACAACAAAACATTAAAACAAACCAACAACAAATCAAAAGAAATAAATACAATATTTTATCATATGAAACCCACCCTTATATCTCGAATGAGTTACCAAATTCTGTAATAATGACATGTGAGTGGCTACTCATTTTAACGTTATAAGTGACATCTTCCTCCAAATATGGTAAATTTCACAACCACTAATCCCACTTTGCATTTAATTTAATATTACAAAAACCATTTCTAATATTCGTAGTGTAATAAATGTTAAAATAAAAAATGCACGTTATTTACATGAATATTTGAATGGCGAGTGTCACAAGAATCATCTATAAATACTACAATGACTCCCGCTCAATTCAGGGACAACAGAATCACGTATCGCAGGCTCGTTTGGTTTCAATATCCCAATAGTAATCAACCATGACCATGAAAGGAGGCCAGTCCGGGGATGCTCCGCTTATTGAGAGAAGGCAAGGCAAATCCTCAGCTCATCATATGTGCGTGGACGTGACTCGACCCAGCACTCTACCCATTCGTTATCCAAACGCGCTGCCAAAGTTGCGAAGGAATTGGCAGACAAGGAGAACAAGAGCAGAATGGATCAAGAATTGGAAGAGTTAAAAGGTTTTATGGATCTTGGTTTTGAGTTCAGGAAGGACCAGTTGACCCCGCGACTACTGATTCTTGTTCCTAGGTTGAATCGATTAATCCATCATGAAAATAGCACCAGGATTTCAGTGTTTCAAGAATATCTCAAAGTGTGGGCTCATTCTGTAGCTTCAACGCTAAAATGCTAATCAGTAGAGTATACAATGATCTCTAAGTTTCGAGACAATAACCATATGATTGTACTTTCATTACAATCATCACTGTTACCATCAGGACATTGGTTTCCTCAAAATAGTTATATATTTTGAGGTATTTTTTGGCTTGTGCATGGTAGCAATCCGGATCGTATTTTGAACTAAATCTCTGAGAAATTTGGAGTAAATGCAAGAAGGTTTGTAATTTCCTTTATTTATGGTGGTGTGTGGGGTGTGGAAATACTAGTTGCATTTAGACTAAAAAGTCAAAACGCCAGCGTAAATGTTCTTATAAGATTATCAATTTATGGTTCTTAAGAACGATGAGCCTAGACACAACTTTAACATCATATATATCAACATTGATAAGCTTGTGGATTTAGCTTGAATTTATAAAAGAAATTCCTAAGATAATGTATAAAACTTGAGCAAACTAAAATAAAATAACAAGTCATTTTTTTAATATATATATATATATATATATATATATATATATATATATATATTTATTTCTTCATGCTATTCATAATTCTGTAAGTGAACTTTAACAAAATCATATATCTATTATTCATAATTTTGTCAAGTCAAATTTAACACAATCATATCATCTTATTATGTGAATTTTTTTTATGAGAAAAGTGCCTCAAAATGCTTAGCACCAAATTGTTTGAGAAGCTATTGAAATTTGAAAATTCCGCTCAAAATTTTTTGAAAGAGGGCAATCCATGTTGGAAAAATAACTTTTTAGTAATTTGATTTATGTAATAATTACATAATTTTAATAAACATGTGTTTATTAGGATTTATTAATTTAATATTTATTAATTATTTTATTTGATTTTATTTAATACTTAATTTAAGTTATTTAATTTTTGGAGGCACCAATCTTAAATGCAGACACCAATTTTTTTAGGCTAATTGCACCAATCTGGTCAAGATGAGGACACCGATCCTCTTAGGTTCAAGCCTTTAACAATACTTCAAAAAAAACTTTATCAAAATACTTGAAAATATTTTCTTCAAGATATCTATCATAGAAACCTCTTCTAAAAGTAGGGAAGGTTTTACACTCAATTTTCCCATGTCTATTGAACATAGGTTATTTGAGGATGATATATGGTTTATGTAATTTAACAAAGACTTTATACAAATAGTCACATCCCCCAACCCATGTTTGGACAATGACATCCAACTGTCATCAAATAATGTGTTCACTACCTCAATTGTCATCTTCTATGCAAAGAATGTAGATGACTCATGTAAGGTGCAAAGTGTTTAGGGAAACTTGAAGCCTCTAAGTAATGTGATCAACCATGATGACTAATGCTCCTCTGCCTTCACAAGGTCGGATCAAATACCAAAATACCCACTAGATAAGAGTTCACCATACACATATTTAAGACGGTTATACCATATGCATACAATCAACACATAAGCATACATATGTTTATTATTTATTGATCTACACACATCTTTACAATTTTTTTTTTCCTTGAGAAAAAAGCGGAATTTTATTACTGCAGGTGAGTATAAAATTACATTGAGAATCACATAAGAAGTGTGTTCAAAAGAATACAAACCCAAGAGTTTGTAGGAAAAAACTATTACAAAGAGAAAAGCACTCCTGTGCTGAACCAGATTTTGGCTTTTACCCTGTTCCAGCTGGAAAACATGATGTTCATAATAAAACAGTAAATGTTGTTGTCGACTATTAACAGTCCAGAAAGAGTTCATTCAGAAAGAAAAAAAAAACTGCCCAGAAGAAGATTTCTATTGTTCTTCATAGCGCCAATCAAAGCCCATACAGTCATAAAACCTTTTGGAGTACACACATCTTTACAATATTCATACTCTATTGCATTTATACTATGCAATTGTTTCCTCACATTATGAGAGCCTTAAAGCTTTTTCTCAGCACACTTTTTGATCCTGAATTCTTTTAGGCAAGGGATTATTGCCAACTTCAGGGGATAGTGAATTCCTTCATGACAGTCTTTTAAGAATGTTTGAAAATTTCATGAATGGTCCTTTCTTTGACATCAATGAAAAAATTCTCAACACTCCACACATTCAAGCGGCTCCTCGAATATCATAATATCGAGCCTCTTTTTCTCCTTTGTGTCATGCACATAAGAGTGCTCCTGATCTTAAACTTCAATTGAATTTGCTAGACACTATCGGACAAAGTCCTGCAACCTCATAGTAGGGTCCTCCCTCCCCAAACACGAACCTCCTTTTTCTAGTTCCTCGCCTATCTCTTATTGTGCTTTTGTGCTTTAGAGTCCTTCCATGAATCACTTCTTCCCCCTTGGATCCTAGGGACAACCTAATTTTGCTCCCAGTACTCTCCTTCACTCTTTCCTCCTTGATGTTCTCCTTCATCCCTTCCCTCCCCTTTATTCCCCCATCTCTCCCCATTACTTATGTTTCCTTGCTACCCTCCTCCTCTTTATAACCCCCCTTGTTATAGTCTATGATGCACTACTTGCCCTTTAGTTACCCCCTGATTTGAATTTTCGAACATCCCTCTTTTATACTCTGGTAGAGGGTTGGGGCCTCTTAGCAATGATCATCTAAATGCCCCCAAGAGAGGGGGGAAATAATTTTTGTCAATGGCACATAAATATGCAATTTTTGAAACTTTCTCCAAGAAACAAAAATATATCCTTTTTCCCCTTAGAGATTCAAGAGTTCAATCTCGTTCAAAATGAAAATCTTATCCTTGAATTGCAAGGCCTTAGACAACCCTATAAAAAACTTGGCTATAAAAAATCAATCAAGATCACTACCCTCATATTGCCACTATACAAGAATCAATGGAAAAGGAGGAAAATATGATCCAATTACTATATAATTCTCTCCCTCGTTGCGATTTTTTATCTAATGATGCTATTGGATTTTTATGGGGTCTTGTCACAGGATGGAATGTTTGTTTCATTAGAATAAACAATTATTGGTCTATTTACTCAAGAATATTTGTTGATATTTAATCTAAGGTCCTCATTATGTCTTTCTATAGATTCAAACTTTACAAGCTCTACTTTAATAAATAATATTTCTAGCTCTCTTTTGTAAATATTCCCTCCATTCACTAGGGTCACACTACTATCGAGGGATATTTGAATTTCTCTTTGGGGGGGTTTTGAAGTTTTGGATCCATATGCTCAACAAGACCATCTTTCAAAGTTATTTATAGACTTTTTTTGACGACATTGGCCTCTATGATATCCTCCCTACAAATATTATTCCAACATAACCTAATGATAGATGAATAAATGCTCACATTGTAAAGAAACTATATCATTTTATTTTATTTGAATATCTCCTAGACACAAATCTCTACATTTTTCAATTGATGTAGAATTGATTATCTCTAAACATGTGCAATAGAAAATGGTAGAACTCTTATATGGCCACTCTAACTTTAAGACTAAATTCCAATGAATAAAAATACTTCTCAACATATTAACCACTCAGTCTTGCATGGTTAACCTCCACTATTAGAGTTGCAAGTGAAATTTCTTCACTAGCCTACCAATTGACACCTTCATCCATTTCAATTATATGTACATGTAGTCCAAAGATCCTATTTTCAATTGTAGGAGAAATAAATATGTTTATGAGAGAAGTTACAATATAAACTTAAACAATATCAAAGGCTAAATAAAACGCCTTTTTTTAGACTATCCAAAATGAGTATTTATAAATAAGAAACTAGGATCTGATCTTACCTTTTATATCATTGGTAAAATGAATATGGCTTGATTACTCAATATATCCTGTAATCTAATCAAACTTATGTATCAGATGAATAGTTATAGGTAATAATTCCAGTAAATGATCATGATTACTTTGTCACATATTGATATCTTTAATTTCATAAATAGTTTCATCATCTCTAACAGATAAAATAACCACGACTTTAGGTAGAAATTTTGATGGATTTTTCTCGTTGTTAACTAGAATTATTATTTCTTTGTGACTGAATTTGATAAGTGGAAATTCAAAATATTTAATAAATGAGAGTAAATATTATTTGAAGGGTGTCACCAAGAATATGGCTTGAGGTTTTATATTAGACAACTATATATTGCTAGAATAATAGAGGTTGAAAGATAAAAATATTAGATATAGGTATCAACATATAACATGAAAAATATCAAACAGTAATTCATGCTATATATTCCAAACTCTATAGTAGTAGTTAATAGGAATTAGGCACTAAAGGAAAATATTAAACGTTGTCCATACAACATACGTGGGGAAAATATTTTCTTTGTAGGGGTTGCATTTGAGTGGCTTGGGAACTTATACAAGGACTATGAACATTATGTTACACCTCTTTTGGGCCCTCAAGACTATTTTTCATCCTTGAACAATGTTCAAGGCCATAAGAACCATCCCTTAGATGGTCTCCATGAGCACCACTAGGCCAACAATTCACCTTAGAGGCACTGGTTGGTGGTTTTTTGCCATGTGCATAGTCTATATTATTACTAAGCCTTAAAAACCACTCATAGGCCCTAGGGTGGTAATGGTGTTTCTCCTTAGATGATGTCCAAGGCCCCAACAAAAACCATCCTTGTTGGGAAAAACCTGACATTGGCACCCATACAACATTTATATACCTATGGTTTATAATGATGGAAAATAGTGCACCCCATCACTTAATTTCCCAAGAAGCCCCAACTAACCTAGATGCCATGTCAAACATGTCCCTGATATTAGGAGATCTTACATTATCCATTAGTTCATATAGATAGAGTGTTCAAGCACTATCACTTGATGATTGGGGACTAGAGTCCATCAAAAGGTTAGATGTCGGGTTAACAGTATTAAGGATAACTCAAGGTCAAATAAAACTAATTCAATGTATTAGTTGTTGGCACATCGACCTATTAAAATATCACAATATTTGGTACTAGATATGAGTAAGTAGGAAACTAGTCACCAACAAGAAATCTCAATATTGATAGAGTAATGATGTGGACTCGATTATATCGTATTTCAATTGTGTTGCAGTTTATTTGACATGCTAACATATCATTCTGATGTGGCACCAATGTGAGTCTAGCTGACATGACATACCAATGTGGCAAGTGATGTGGCTTATTGACATGGTAATGGAGGGTTAACCTAGAACCAAGGTGATGGCTAGGTGGCAACCAGATAGATACGACGTGGTTGTTGGGCTTTTGGATGTTATGATTTCAACTATTTAGCATCAATGACACTCTTTAGCATTTTCCTGAGGGCCCAATGGCTTGATAAATGATATAAATATTTTCATTTCTCTTGAATGAGTGCCCTAAATATAGCCAAGGATGGACCAATTTCATCGTTTGGATTTCTTACGTCTTGGTTTGGTTTGGTCGATCTAAATTTTGATTTGGCGATGGTGGGTTTTGGTTCTAATTAGGTTCCATATTAACCATTTTCCTTGTAATTAAATATAGTAATTGTGTTTAGAGTATTATTTTGGGTAAATTTTTAAATTTTGAATCACATTTAAAGAAAAAAACCATTATAATGCTAGCTTGTTCTTCAATGACGAGGTATAGGGTTTATTTGACACTCAAGACTTTCTAGAAATAAAAATATTTGCTCAATGCCTCAAAAACACATCTTACATTTCACATATGGTAAAAAATAGAGCCAAAAACTCATAAAATGGAAGTCTCACCAAAAACACACACACACACACACATATAAGAAAACCAATATATATAAAATATTTGACACTTTTCTGATAATAAAAAACTAGAAATATAAAAATTAGCAATCTCCTTTGCAACAAAAAATTAGTATATTTTTTGTTTAAAAAAGAAGAGATATTTTTGTTTTTACTAATTAAAAGGTTCAAGTGTTTTTAGATTTCAAAAATAATGCATGTGAACTTTTCAATACACAACTAGTCAGTATAGTATTTAGCTATCAAATGACATTTTGAGTGCAAGAAACTAAAGTATATGAAAAATAAAAAGAAATAGGCACAATTTAAATCTTGACTTCCAATTTAAAACTATATTCTAGACACCTCAACAACTAGAAGCTTAGAAGCTCATGCTATTTATTAAGTCACTCTCCTTGCAAGAAAGAGCCAATATGTATAGACATTTTGCAAGAAAATACTAGCTATTTATTAAGGCATTTTTCTGGTAAAAACAAACCAATATATATAATTTGGCACTCTAATGGTAAGAAATTTGGCACTCTAATGATAAGAAAAAACCAAAATAGAAAAAATAGTTTTTTTTTCCAGATAAAATTAAATTAGCATATTTTTTCCAAACAAAAATCAAATCATATTTTTGCCATAGTTTTGCTTTTACTGAATTAAAAAGATTCAAAATGCACATAACACAACTATACTAGTTAGTTTATCAGTAAACATAATCTAAACATAATCAATGATAGCTAGAAACAAGTATATATAGAGAATTTAATATATAAAAGATAAAGGTATGAGTATATATAGAAAATTTGAGGTCAACTTTGTTGTTGATAGCCACTTGTCACTTAACCCCCGCTGGCAAATTTCGTTGAACGTGAATTGATACGAAAAGACGCTCACGCATGCAATGTCTGTGATTTGTTTTGAACTCGTGAAGGAAGGAAGGAAGGTTTAACTTGTCGTTCTGGGATTATGAGCTGGTTAATGGGAACATGCATACAAGTGAAGTTCTTCAGGTTGACTTTACCAAATTTCGGCAACACTTTCCTCAGGCTTCCAGTTCGATTGAGCCACACAGATTTGCAGGACAAGGCGTAACACCTGGCCGACATGCATATCCAAACATGTGGTCTTTTGGCCTTAATTCTGCACGCAAATAAAACATGATTGTATAAATCTGTGAAGGGTTTTCACTTAATGTTACCATCAACTTTAAAATATCACGAAATTCTTCTCTGGTTTTCATCCATTTCTTGTGTTTGAATTGAAGAGTAACATGATTGTATATTTAAGCCCATCGGTCAAGCGTTTTCACTTAATGTTATCATCAACTTTAAAATATCACGAAATTCTTCTTAATGTCTTTTCATCGGTTTTTTTTTTGTGTTTGAATTAAAGAATATTGTAAATATTAAGTTTCGTCCAGTAAATCGATGTAGCAAACCGCCAGTTTTCCAATAGTAACATTGATATAATCTTTATTAAAATTTTAGTTCATATTTTAATCAGTGACTTAGTGTAGGGTGGTCAATAAAAAAATAAAGTAACCAGATAAAAAAACACTAAGAAAATCATTGACTTAGTGAAAAACCTACTCTTAAATTCAAGATTTGAAAACATTGTTATTATTAATAACATTGTTTTAACCAAACTCACTTGTTAATATCAGATTTCTTCTTAATTTTTTCTATTAAATAAATAATTTAATTAATTTTTTTCTACTAAATAAGTTATTTAATTAATTATTATGGTTGACCAATAAAAAATAAAATAAAATAAAATTCAAAATCATTTATTAATTTATATATTATTAAAAATAATAAGTAAAATTTATATTGAAAGTAGTTTGTAAAATAAATGTTTAACCATTTTGATTTTTAATTGAAATCTATACTCTATATACTTTAGTGACTAGTAATTAAAAGTTTTACTTTAATAACTAGAAACTTGTGCTATTTATTAAAGCATTCTCCTTGTAAGAAAGAACCAATATTTATAGATATTTTGCAAGAAAAAACTAACTATTTATCCAAGCATTTTTCTTGCAAAAAAAACCAATATATATATATATATATATATATATATATATATATATATATAATTGACACTTTAATGGTAAGAAAAAACCAGAAATAGAAAAATTAGCATTTCCTTCCAGAGATAAAATTAGTATATTTTTTTCTAAACAAAAATCAAATCATATTTTTGCCATAGTTTTTCTTTTACTAAATTAGAAAATTCAAATTCAAAGTGCACAAAACACAACTAGTCACTATACTAGTTGGTATATCCGTAAAAAGAACCTAATGATAGCTAGAAACGAGTTACATAGAAAATTTATTATAAAGGATAAAAGTACTAGTATATATATAATTTTGCCATAGTTTTGTTTTTATTAAATTAGAAAATTCAAATTCAAAGTGATCCATACACAAAATACAAACTAATTACTATAATTGTAAGGTGTCTTTATTTTAAAACAACTCTCCTAGTTGCTACTTTCTCTTTGGCTACACCATTAAATCAAATATTATAGAATTGAAATGTTTTAGGCCATTAATAGATACACTGCCTCCTTCATTTAAGCTCTACTAACTACCTAACTAATTCACCAAGCCTTATTAAACCTTATTAATGTCTTTTCCACCTCACTAAAAAATAAGATATGACCTCTAAATGTCTCTATCATTGTCATTCCAAACAAAACTAAAATTTCATCTGACGAACCTGGTCTATTTTTTGTGAGATTAACCCTAACGTACTCATCAATTTAAAGGGAAATTACAAGATATGAAGAACATTATTCACATATACACAAACATGCTGCTAATATTCGCGGAAGACGTGAGATGCATACTCAAATATTACAACATTGGGAGTGAGTTTTCAAGATGTACTTTACAAAGAACGCTGCCATGATGCTCGGAAGACTTAGTTATTGGAAAAGCCTCTCAAATATTACGGCATTCCCATTCCCACTGAGTTTTCAAAATGTACTTCACAAGAGAATAAACGTTCGAATTTTTTGAAAATGCAAATGATGAATTAAATCAAATCAGAGTGTAGTTTGGATTGGAGAAACATTCATATTTTTAAAGATTTTTAAAATAAAATTTCGTAATAAATTTAAAGAAAATATAGTTTACAGGAAAGACTAATTCCGATTTCAAAATATTAGATGTAAAAAACAGCTGAAGAACCAAATTTAATTAAACTGTGATTTACCAGCGAAGAGTTTTCATTTTTCTACATAATTCTTTGAAATGCAGTCAAAAGAGTAAAACGAAAGCTTAATTTACACAGCACTGCGATTTCTAAATGTTTCTTTAAAAGATTTTGAATTATCGGATTCACAGAGAAACTGAAGAGGAAGGTTTCTAAATATTTATTTATAATGTGTTTTATGGATTCAATTTTGACCCAAGTGTAATTTAGAGAATTAAGGATTTAAATTATTTAAATATTTTTTATAATGCAATTCATAAATAGAATGTAATGAAGAAGCATTCAGATTTGGAGCTAATTCTATTTTAATTCGTACATAGTTATCAAGTTGGCCCAAAAAAAAAATGAGACATTGCTTAATACGATTCTATTCCCCTTAAAATACATCAATTTCAATAAGGTTAGAAATTTGTTGGTTTAATTTGGTTTATGAAATAGTTCTTGAGTTCTTTGGAATTCAAACAGCCTGTAACAACGAGGCTCAACAGAGGCGACGCTGATCATGAGCTTTTTGAATTTCCTCCGAAGTAGAATATATACATAGAAATATTCATCCACCTGCGCATTCAATCAATTCTCATCAATTGATTTATTATTTTCTTTACTTGTAAGGGTGCGAAATTATGGTGGACCATATCGAAAGGGTAGAGTATCTGATTATCTTTAATTTTTATGTTGAGAAAATCTTAGATTTATGACGTTTCCATGTTTCTCTTTTAGCAAGGAAGCAATCAATTTGTATATATAAATTGTGATTTTTTTTTTTTAATTGGTTTGAAGACTAAATTTTTTTCTATAAAAGCTAAAAGCATTTTTTTTTGAGAAATTTATATTTTAATTGAATGGAGAGAAAAAATAAATATTTCATTTTGACTTTTTGTTAAATTATTTTATTTTAAGGTTTCATCAAGTTATTTCTTATATTTTTTGCATCAGGGAGTATTGTTTTTTTGTGTTCAATGTATGGTCATAGTTTTAAATCTATGGAAGTGTCACACAGTATTTAGTCAACAGTATTAGTAGAAGAAGCTCATTTTCAATGGAAAATTTCATTATACAGAGTAGATAATGTTTAGAAATTTGGAATAGCTAATTTTTTGTTTTTTCCCACACAGTATGCAATCACAATATGAGAATAAAAAAACTGTGATCTCTTAAAAAAAAATTGGGAAAAATATATCACATTTTTTTTGAAAAAATTACACTTCATATCACCTGCTGCATGAACTACATGAAATTTCTTATAGAAAAGTGAAAATATTTCTTTATTGGTAGAAGTTCATATTTTATTTAAAAAAAAAAAATCAAATATTTTGTGTTTTTTTAATTCTTGCTGACTTTAGTCCAAGTCATTCTAGTTATTTTTCTTGGTCCAATTACTATCAAATTCAATTTTCGGAAATGGGTATGCAAGAGATGAAGTTATTTGGGGGCAATTCCTAGAAGGATGATTTTGTTTCTCTGTGGTAGGGATTAATAGTTAATTTTCTAGTTCAACGACTCTTGCAATATTTTTTTAGGTATTGTTTTAATAATGTTATTTTAATTTAAAAAGTAAATGAAAAAAAAGAAAACAATGAGTTGTAATATGATATGAATTTTGTTTTGTTTTTAATTTCTTTATGGAGTTGTAAAGTTGTACATGGTAAGAGATGGCATAAAAATAGTTACTTAGCATTTAGATTAACTTTATGTTATTTTTATTAGGGAGGCTCTAATTCATAAACTGGAAAATTAAGATTTCTAGAGAAACAACTTCTTATTGAAATTAAAGATATGAAGTTTCTTCATTCCTCTAACGTTTTTTTTAAATATTCAAAGATAAAAGGCTAGACTTAACGGGATAACAAAAAAAAACTTGCTTTATTATAAAATTGAGATTATTTTTACTGTACTCAAATTATTAGATATAGAGAGAGATTAGAAGTAGTTATGATGGAGGGTTTAATTAAGTGTTTTGGTCATTCAGAATAGGTATGAGTGGTGGGTGGTTCATAGATGGATGGAGGGAAATGTGTCAAATAGATGGATTCAGACTATACTATTTAGACCAGTTGATCAATTATACGACTAAGATCTCTAGTTGGCCTCTAAATCCCTTAAAAAATTATTTGCTTTATGATTAAGGAACATTGACCAACCACATAAATGCATTTCAAATCTAGTGTTTGTAGGGTTTGTGAATAATTATACTTTGTTGGTGGATGTTGCCTTGACTTCCATACCCAATTTGTAGGACTAGGGTATTGAGGCCTTAACTAGGGTTTGTAAAGGGCATAACACTATCAAACATAGGCAAGAATCGTCCAATGCTTTTAAGGTTCTCACTCAAGTTCAACCATTCATCGACATTACCCTGGTCGTGGAGTCTCTTACCACTCACTACCGTAATTTGGAGGGACTGTAGTTTAAGAATTTTTTTAAAACACTTGGTACATACAAAAAAGCATGACCTCATATTATTTTATATTAAATTACTCAAAAGAATGCCTAACAGGTCACTAGATATCAATATCTCGAGGTCGGAGGTGGTTCGTTGATCTAGGTGGATACCTAATGGCCCAAAGATAAAAGTCCTTGCATCGAAGCAAAACTAGGGTGGGATAGAAAAGCTCAACAGCGAGATTCCAACGATGCAAATGATGCCTCAATCTGAGTCTATATGAGAATTTTATGCCCACTCAAATTTTTGGTTAAACATGGCTAAAGGAAAAAAGTTATCATACCTCCAGATAGATTTGGCGAGTCACTACATTTGGAAGAGCCACCAAATATGTTTGAATCCCGCTAAAGTTAGCAGTAGCACAAGTGGCCTAGTAGCATAGGGCCATGTGGTACCCACTTAGTAGCCAAATTGGCTCTCGACCAACCAAATTTGATGAACATTTTAAAACAATCAAATAAATTTTAAAAATTGGTGGTGAGTTTGTTTTAAAATTAAACAATCGGGTTCCATAATTATCGATGGTTTGGTTCTATATAATGCCATGATTATACAAATAGTTTGGAAAAATGTATATTTACCCATTCGATGGTGGTTACAACAAATTTGACGTGGCCTGACCAACTAACAACCAAACCCGACCAAAATCAATGTTTTAAGTTAAATGAGTGGTGATCACCAATCAATAGATTCGTGGCCAAGTCAACTATTTTGGTCGATAGTTAAAAATTCAAAAGTGGTTATGTATTCAATTGGCGAATGATTTCAATGTGGCATAAACAGGTCGTGATTTAAATACACGGTTATATTACAAACAAAATCAAGGAAGTTATAACAGTTTATTGTAATGGTTGGTGTCATATTATAAAAACAATGGTTTATGTTATGATTGGTGACATTGGAACAAATACAATAAAATAAACAAATGGCTGACAAGATCCATGGGGATTTGACCCCAAGTCACTTGTGTAGCAATCAAACGAATTTCCATTGTACCTCAGTGTTGACTTTGGAATACCCATTGACAACATTTTATTTAAACCTTCAACATTCATTTGACCGAAAGGAGGGCTATGAAGGTTGATGAAAGAACAATGAGCATAACCCAGAGCTTGGAACCATCATAGTACAAAAAATTGGCACAATGGAACTAGGAGGCGGAACCTTATGAAATTTGTTTCCAGACAAAGAATATTCTTTTGACGGTGTCACGAAATCTTAAAGATTCCCTAAGGAGCCAAAATTGACAGTGTCCAAATGAGGTCAACTTTATACTCATT
The DNA here is from genome assembly GCA_034641835.2 of Pinus albicaulis. Classification (NCBI taxonomy): domain Eukaryota; kingdom Viridiplantae; phylum Streptophyta; class Pinopsida; order Pinales; family Pinaceae; genus Pinus; species Pinus albicaulis. The sequence continues at coordinate 212,767,855 of CM076572.1, forward strand.
TTAACCAAAATTTCACAAGGATCGGAATGGTACAACCAATTTTTGCATTTGAGAAACATGTCTCAGGGTCATGTCAGAAACCCACCTTCTTCAGTAATTGTTGGGCATGAAGTTTGATACAACAATGTGCTTTTGAGAAGTGGGTCTTGTTCACAGTCAAATGTCTCAAGAGGATAAGAAAAAACTATTGGTTCTATGATCATTGTGGTTTGAGCAGTCAAATTTCAATTCACTCTAAGGGATGGAGGTATAATGATGCACTTTTCCATGTACTCATTTTCCTTTTTGCTGAGATGAATGAAGCGACCTCCCCACTATTGAAGTAGGGAACAGAGAAGTATTCCGCACTAGATGAACTCTATTATGAAATATTATATGCATTGTATTTATGGTCTAATTTATGCTTCTTCTTCTTTAATGGCTTACATACAAGGTTTTTACATGATCTTTCATGCAATTTTGATAATAGAAACTGAATAAAAGAGCTTGGATAATGTTGGTATCAGAGGAATACTAGATCAAGTTGCGTAATAGAGAGGTCTTCTTACTGATGTGAATTATGAGTGTGAATGATAACTAGGAACAAGTTCAGAATGAGTGAAGGAAAACTTAAGTCTTTTGACCTAGAGATTGGACATGCAACATGAAGAAGGAAAGTGGCAGATGATGATGTATGTACTGAGAATGAGAAATATTTCAGTAAATATTTCTACAAAATGAAAAATAAGATAGATAATTTTTTTTTAGATTATGAAAATAAATTGATAAAGAAGGAAAAGGAGAAGGAAGAGAAAGTAAAGAGTAATGCTTCAATAAACTAGGAAAATGGAGAAAAACGTCATGAACCTCCATCTCCATATTCAAGTGAATGTTCTTCTTCTTCATCATCTCATTCTCATCATTTTAACAATAAACATCTTCTTGCGAGCACCCTATTTGGATTTTGTGCATGGAGAAGTTTAGAGTTAAGGTTAAAGGTTATGATCAGAGTCAGGTTAATGGTCATTTAAGAGGTCCAAATTTACAATTTGGTTGGAAATAAGGGTATTATATATCACATAATCCATGAGGTCCAAATTTACAATTTGGGTGGAAACTGTTGTATTAGATATCACATAATCCATAACACTACTACTGAGTGCATGAATACAGCTTGTCTGGTAGATTTTTTTCCACTTGATTATGTCAATGCGAATTATAATGTCTTGAGAATTATATACCTTGAATAACTTAGTACTTAATAAATTCTCATTTAGAGTTTACATTGTACCTACTAGCTAAAATAAGGTCCTAACCTAGCTAAATAGGATTGGGGTTGGAATCATTGCTTAGAATAATATATTAGTTAGTTGTAGTTCTACCATTAAAGTATCTTAATAAGGAGATATTACCTTCATTCCTCACAATATGAATATCTTATTCTAGTATAATATAATTGAAAATTTCATCAAGATTGTATTTTTTATAAATGGTATAGTTGTTAAGTGTAAAATCACAAATTATGACATAAATCCTTTTAGCATTAATTCTAGTCTTATATTAATTGAGAGGTTTTATCTATGAAGATATGGTATTCCTCAAATTCCCTTGTAAGAGGAATTTTTTATCCATATGGACAACAAGATGAATCTATCTATATAAGAGTCCTTAGACTCATCATACTTACAAAATACATACACATTGATACTAGGGATAGGGGGAATAATAAACTAATTTCTGATTTAATGCAAAAGGTACTCTTGAAATCGAAGATTTCAAAAAATTATTGCTATTAATAACATTGTTTTAACAAGAATCTCTTGATAATATCAATTTTTTCTTAATTTTTATTTTATTTTTTATTAAAGTGAAATAAAAATATAAAAATTAAAAGAAAAATCAAAATTAATTATTTATTTATATGTTACTAAATATTATAAATAAAATTTATATAAAAAAATAGCCTAAAAAAATAAAATATTTAACAATTTTGATTTTGAATTAAAAATTAATTTTTATATACTTTAATGACTAAAAATATAACATTAATAACTAATACTACAATATTAATGAGACAACTATATCCAAAAAATATAGATTTTTTTTTTATCACTTTAAAAACAAACTAATAGTCCTATTCTATATATATATATATATATATATATATATATATATATATATATATATATATATAAACAATCCAATAACAATATGCTTTTTATAAATACAATTTGAATTTTGAGTTTCAGTTAAAAGTTATGTTCTATATGTTTTAACAATTTGAAACTTATACAATTTATTAAGACATTCTCCTTGTAAAAAGAAAACCATTATGTGTAGATTATTTTAAGGAAAGAAAAAAACTATTTCTTATAAGAAAAACTAATATATATATAAAGTTGGCATTTGTAACATAAAACTAATATATATAAATCATTTTTTTTGTATTCTTCATGTAAAAGAAAACCAAATATAGAAATAAAAAATTTAGCATTCTCTTCGTAAAATAAAACCAGTATAATTTTGTTTTTACTAAATTAAAAAACAACATTATTCACTTTTGAAAACACTACTCCCTGTATTATTCAACTCTCAATAAACAAAATTTAATGACAACACTTTAAACACTAGATTAAACACACACACATATATATATGATAAAATTACTATTATATATGAAAAATTACTATATAAAAAATTAAATTCGAGCGGAGATCAACTTTGTAGTTAATAGTCACTTGTCACTCAACTGCCAGTGGCGTTAGTTTGACTGCTGCACGATTTTAATTCCTATTTTAGTCCAACAGCGGCACAAGACTCATCTATAAATAGTACAATTAAATGACTCCCGCTTAGTTCAGTGAGAGTAGAATCACGTATAAACAGTTCGTCTCTTTTTAATGTGAGCTCCAATGAAAGGAGGCTAAATTAAAATGAGTTGTTTTTAGTTAGATTTTTTGATTGATTTTTTGGATCTAAATTTTCTAAAATCTCGCATAAATTTATGGAAATCACAAAATTGATGAGTAATCTCTTGACAAACCAAATACTTTAAAGTTTTTTTAGGGTTAGTGTTGAATCCATATATACATTAAAAAAACCAATTTAAATAGAAAACAAAATTTCACCTCAAATATTTCTCCAAGCACCAAAAAGTCTAAAAAATCACACTAAAACAACTCCAAATTAAAAATTTATATATTAAATTTACAAGAGTAATTTTATATACATAATATATATACCTTTTTATAATGTCATTTTTGTAAAAAAAAAATTACAATATTAATAATAATTCATAAATTAGAAAATTAAAATTAGAAAAAAAAGCTTATTATTAAAATTAAAGGTATCATCTTCATGAAATCTCTTCATTTCTTTCAACTAGTTTTAACTATAATAGTGACAACCGAAGAGATCTTCATATCCATGTTTTATTTTTTATTTGTATTTTTCCATATACTTAATTGAGAAAATTCTAGGCCCTCCAAAGTAAAATTCTTTCAGAATTTTTTTTATTTTTTATCTATTTAGATAGGAATGTGTACGAGGATAAGAATCTTTGATATGATTTAGATATTGATAAATATAAGATTAAAAAAACATTCTTATACTTTAAAATTTAATGAATGCATTTATTTTTATAAAGTGGCAGTTCAGGTTTTGAATCCAATTTTTTTTTTTTTTTAAACATATTGAAAAGATAAAAAATTAGAAATCAAGAAGTAACAAAAAAAAAATTCCTCTTTTAGGTTAATTTTACTGTACTAAAATCATGATATGTGGAAAGAGGGATTTTAAAATGCTATAGGGAGGGTTAAATTAGGTTTTTCTGGTCATTTAGATTAGGTATGGATAACTTATAGATGGGTGGAGGGTAAAGTGTTGAATATTTTACTAATTTAAACTTTTTGAGATTCATAGTAATATATCTATTCTCCTTGAATGTTATTCCTTATCTTCATTTTTTAATGTCTCAAACTTTCCTTAGCCCACCAAGAAGCTATCACATATACAATAGTTTATATCTTGTCTTAGGTATTACATAGCTTCTCAGATCTCCTAGCTCTCCCATATCAACCCACAATCCATATTTTCCCATCAACACAGGGCCATCTAAAATCAAAGATTTGATCAAATATTTTAGTAAAAATAGAGAATTTGACTAAAACATGAGAAAGCTCTTTAGTATAAGAAATTTTTAATAAATCTCCATGAGTAAAATTAAATAAAAATCATAAAATATTGTCTATGTAACTTCTAGATATTATTGTGTAGTGTATGTTAATGACTCGAAAATTAACTTGTATACTACAAAAAAATTTTGTTTGTTGTTTCTTTGGAAAAGAAAACAATAAGCATGATTTCGATGGCTATTTTGACATTATGTAAAGAAAATACATATTTTTTCATATAAAACTATACATCATTGTTTAAGCTGAGTCCTATCGCACCATGCCACAAGGGAAGCAAGTATTACTTACAAATGGCAATAATCTAGGTGTATCAAAATGTAAACAAATGGTACTGCTAAATACATGAATACTAAAATAAACTTTACCTCAGGTTGACTTCACCAGTAATACAAGGGAAGTTCCTGAGGTTCGGTTTACCAAATTTCGGTAACACCTTCCTTACGCTGAGCTGTTGGCTTTAATTTTGCACACACATAAAACATGATTGTATATTCAAGTCCATCTGTCAAGGACACTCACTTAATGTTACCATCAACTTTAAAATATCACGTAATTCTTTTCTGGTTTTCATTCGTCGCAATAGAACTTGTTTGATTTGAATAGATGAAAATCAAATTGAAAATTGTAAATATGGCTCGTCATCATGTACGATTGGTCAATGTCTTAATAAAATGATATTCAATGAACAAGTGTTGTTTTAATTGAATTAAATGGAAAGAAATCAAATAGAAATGATAAATATTAACCATCATGTACCAAAGTCAATGATTCAATGCACCTGTCTCAATAATTGACTTTGTCTCTTTTCATCGAATCATGAAAATAAAATGATAGGCATTGGCTTAATAGATATTCATTGACTTAATACATTGACCCATCTGTAAATAATAGAATGACTCTCGGTCAGTTCATTGATCCTATCGCATCGTATCTATAAATAGATATTCATTGATCTATAAATAATAGAATGACTCTCGGTGAGTTAAATGACTCTCGGTCAGTTAATAGATATTCATTGATCTATAAATAATAGAATGACTCTCGGTCAGTTCATTGAGAGCAGAATCACGTATCGCAGACTCGTTTGGTTTCAGTATCGTATCGCAGGTTCGTTTTTCAATATAGCAATCGACGATGACCATTAAAGGAGGGAAGTCCGGGCATGCTCCGCTTATTGAGAGAAGGAAAGGCAAATCCTCAGCTCATCATATGTGCGTGGACGTGCCTCAACCCAACAATCTACCCATTCGCTATCCAAACGCGCTGCCAAAGTTGGAGACCATTTCAGGTGGGAAGGAATTGGCACACAAGGAGAACAAGAGCACAATGGATCCAGAATTGGAAGAGTTAAAAGGTTTTATGGATCTTGGTTTTGAGTTCAGGAAGGACCAGTTGACCCCGCGATTGCTGATTCTTCTTCCTGGCTTGAACCGATTGATCGATCATGAAAATAGCACCAAGATTTTGGCTCTTCAAGAATCGCACTTGCAAAACTGGCAACTGCCAAAGCCAAATGCGCCAGAAGGAGCGGCTATGAAAGAATACCTCAAACTCTGGGCTCGTTCTGTAGCTTCAACACTAAAATGCTAATCAGTCGAGTATTCAAAAGTTCTGTAGCTAAACCCAAATGAAGGAGGAGTGGATATGAAAGAATATCTCATGAAATAGCACCAAGATTTTGGCTCTTCAAGAATCGCGCTTGCAAAACTCGCGACTGCCAAACCCAAATGCGCCAGAAGGAGGAGATATGAAAGAATACTTCCAACTGTGGGCTCGTTCTGTAGCTTCAACACTAAAATGTTAATCAGTAGAGTATTCAAAAGTTCCCTAACATTTTCACACGATGATATTTAGGTTTAAGTAGAATAACAATATGATCTGGGCTTTGATCATTGTCACGACTCACAACAGCTACCATCCGGGTTTCCCGAAAATCACGACTCACGACAGCAAGGTGGTTTGTAATTTCCTTTATTTATGCTGGTGTATGGAAATACTAGTTGCATCACTATTAAAATATTAAAAGGCCATTGTAAACGTTCCTATAAAATTATCAAATTCTACACAACGTTGACGGTTACTTAAAAGGATGAACTGAGACACAACTTTTAACATCATATGTATCAACCTTGATAAGCTGTGTCAAGTTGGATTTAGCCTGATATTAGATAAGCTGTGTCAGGTTGGATTTAGCCTGATATTAGTTTGAAATGAAAAAGAAATGTCTAAGATAATGTATAAAATTTAGTAAACTAAAATAAAATAACAAGCCACAACGTTTTTAATATAAAAATTGCGTTTTATTTTCGCTTAATGCGCTTGATGATTCTGTCAAGTCGACTTTAACACAGTCATATATTATTTGAAATTTTTCTAAAACTATCTTCCTAAAATGATAATTTTTTCAATATAAAAGTGAAAAATATTAAAAATATATATTATCATAAATAAAAGATATACATAAAAGTAACACAAATATACATCATATATTTTTTGTTATTGTAAATATATTTTTTTGTTATGCTACTTATTTATTTATTTGTTATATATATAAACTATTACAAAAATGAAAAGCAAGGGAATTATATACCAGCGATTTTATATAAATAGTATATAGCATTTTTATTTCCCAAAAACATTGTAAATATATATTTTAACTTTATGTCATTTTTATTAGGGAGGGTCTAATTCATAATTGGAATATTAAGATTTCTATAGAAATAACTCATTGAAATTAAAGATATGAAGTTTCTTCATTTCTCTAACTTGTTTTACAAATATTTAAAAGATAAAAGTTTAGACTTCAATGGATAACAAATCAAAAACTTGCTATATTACAAAATTGAGGTTATTTTACTATACTAAAATCATTAGATATATAAAGAGATTAGAAATAGTTGTGAGGGAGGGTTAAATTAAGTGTTCTAGTCATTTAGAATAGGTATGAGTGGCGGGTCATTCATAGATGGGTGGAGGGAAAGGTGCTAAATAGATGGATTCAAACTATACTATTTAGACAAGTTGATCAATTGTAGGACGAAGATCTCCACTTGGCCTCTGAATCCCTTAAGAACTTAGTTACTTTATGATTAAGGAACCTTGACCAACCATACAAATGCATTTCAAATATAAGGTTTGTAGGGTTTGTGAATAATTATACTCTGCTAGTGGATGTTGCCTTGACTTCCATACCCAATTTGTAGGATTAAGGTATTGAGGCCTTAACTAGGGTTTGTGAAGGGCATAACACTATCAAACATAGGCAAGAATCGTCCAATGCTTTTAAGGTTCTCACTCAAGTTCAACCATTCGTCGACATTTCCCTGGCCGTGAAGTATCTGACCACTCACTGTCGCAATTTGGAGGGACTATAGTTTAAGACATTTTTTAAAACACATGGTACATACAAAAAAACATTACCTCATATTATTTAATATTAAATTACTCAAAGGAATGCCTAACAGGTCACTAGATATAGAGATCTCGAGGTGGGAGGTGGTTAGTTGATCTAAGTGGATCAGTAATGGCCCAAAAATAAAATTCCTTGCATTCAAACGAAACTAAGATGAGATAGAAGAGCTGAGGACAAAGATTCCAACGATGCAAACAATGCCTCAATCTGAGTCCATGTCAGAATTTTACGCCCACTCAAATTTTTGGTCAAACGTGGTTAAAGGGAAAAAGTTATCATACTTCCAGATAAATTTGGCGAGTCGCTACATTTGGAAAAGCTTCCAAATATGTTGGAATCCCACTAAAGTTAGCATAGGACAAGTGGCGCAATAGAATGGGGCCACGTGGTACCCACTTTTCCTAATTGGTACTTGACCAACCAAATTTGGCGAACATTTTAAAACAATAATAATAAAAAAATGGTGGTGAGTTTGTTTTAAAATCAAACAACAAGGTTCCATATTTATTGACTATTTGGGTTTATATAATGCCATGATTATACAAATAGTTTGGAAACCTATATATTTGATCATGCGATGGTAGTTACAAAGAATTTTGCATGGCCTAGCCATCAATCAAACCTGACCAAAAGTAATGTTTTAAATTAAATGAGCGATGATCACCAATCAATAAATTTGTTGGTGGATCGACTGTTTTGGTGAGTAGTTAAACCTTCACAAGTGGTTATGTATTTGATTAGCGAATGATTTCAACTTGGAATAAACATGTCGTGATTTGAATACACGGTTATATTAAAAAAAACTTGGCGAGGTTATAACTGTTTGTTGTAACAGTTTGTGTCATATTATAAAAATGATGGTTTTTGTTATGATCAGTGACATTGCAACAAATATAACAAAATAATCAAATGACTGACAAGAGCCATGGGGATTTGACCCCAAGTCACTCGCGTAATGATCAGACAAATTTCCATTGTACCATGACACTAACTTTGGAATACCCATCGACAACATTGTATTTAAGTCTTCAACATTCATTCAATCGAAAGGAGGGCCGTGAGGGTTGATGACAGAACAACGAACGTAACCCAGAGCTTGGAACTGTCATTGTGCGGAAACTTGACACAATGGAACTAGGAGGTGAAACCCTATGACACAATTTTCTAGACAAAGAATATTCTTTTGATGTTATGAGAAATCTTAAAGATTTCTTGAGGGGCCAAAATTGATAGTGTCAGAACGGGGTCGACTTTATACTCATTTTAACTAGAATTTCACAAGGATCACAATGGTGCAGCCAATGTTTGCATTTGAGAAACATATCACAGGGTCATGTCAGAAAACCACATTATTCATTAATTGTTGGTCATGAAGTTTGATACAACAATGCGCTTTTCACAATGGATAATGTTTACAGTAAAAAGCATCAAGAGGATGAAACAAAACTATTAGCATTGTAATTATTGTGTTTTGAGTAGTTAAATTTCAATTTACTCTGAGGGATGGAGGTATAATGATATATTTTTCCATGTACTCATTTTCCTTTTTTATAATATGATTGAAGCGACCTCCACGTTATTGAAGTAGAGCACAGAGACGTAGTCCACACTAGATGAACTCTATTATCTAATATTATATGCATTGTATTTATGGTCTCCTTTATGCTTCTTTTTCTTTAATTGTTTTCTTTCAAGGTTTTTACATGATCTTTCATGCAATCTTGCTAACATCAACCAAATAAAAGAGCTTGGATAATGTTGGTATCCAAGTAATACCAGATCAAGTTGGGTATTAGAGAGGTCTTCTCACTGATGTGAATTACGAGTGTGAAGGAAAGAGTGAAGGAAAAATTAAGTCTTTTGACCTAGAGATTGGACATGCAACATGAAGAAGGAAAAAGGAAGATGATGATGCGCCTATTGATAATGATAAATATTTCAATAAATATTTCGACAACATGAAAAATAAGGTAGATACATTGTTTGAAAATTATGAAAAGAAAATGATAAAGAAAGAAAATAAGAAGGAAGAAAAAGCAAAGGATAATGCTTCAGTAAACCAGTGAAATGGAGGAAAACCTCGTGAACCTCCATCTCCATATTCAAGTGAATGTTCGTCTTCATCATCATCTCATTCTAATTATTCTAAGAAAAAACATCTTCTTGCAAGCACCTTATGTGGATTTTGTGCATGGGAAATTTTAGAGTTAAGGTTAAAGGCTATGATCAAAGTGAGGTTCATGGTCATTTAAGAGGTCCAATTTTACAATTTGGTTGGAAAGAGGGGTATTTGATATCACATAATCCATAACACTACTACTGAGCCCATGAATACAAGTAGTTTGGTTGAATTTTTTCCACTTGATTATGTCAATGTAAATTATAATGTCTTGAGAATTATATAACTTGAATAACTTAGTACCTAATAAATTCTCATTTAGAGTTTATATTGTACCTACTAGCTAAAATAAGGTCCTAACCTAGAAAAATAGGATTAGGGTTGGAATGATTGCTTAGATTAATATCTTAGTTAGTTTTAGTTCTACCATTAAAGTATCCTAATAAGAAGATATTACCTTCATTCTGGTTATGTCATAAAGGGGTGATATCTGTACCCCAAAGGTAGGGAAGAACGATAGGTTTCATTTTTGTTTTTTCGGGCCTAACCTAAATGAGATTGAATATCTTATTCTAGTATAATATAATTGAAATTTTCATCTAGTTTATCTTTCTTATAAATTGTATATTTGATAAGTGTAAAATCACAAATTATGGCATAAATCCTCTTATCATTAATTATGATCTTATATTAATTAAGAGAGTTTAACTATGAAGTTCAGTGCGAGGAAAAAAATTCTTTTTTATATAATAAGGTATTCCTGCAATTCCCTTTCAAGAGGATTTTTGTATCCATATGGACCACAAGATGAATTTGTCTCTATGAGAGTCCTTAAACTCATCATTGTTTCAAAATACACACATAAATACTAAGGATACGGGAATAATAAGTTAATTTGTGATTTAATGCAAAACTTGCTCTTGAAATTCAAGATTTCAAAATTTTGTTATTATTAATAACATTGTTTTAATTAAAATCACTTGATAATGTCAAATTTTTTTAATTTTAATTTTATTTTTCTATTAAACAATCATTATTCTCGAGAAATAAAAAAATCAAAATTATTTATTTATTTATATACTATTAAAAATTATAAATAAAATTTATAGAAAAAATAGTTAGAAAATAAAATACCTAATCATTTTGATTTTCAATAAAAAATTATATTTTATATATTTTAAAGACTAATAATGTAACATTAATAATTAAAAATACAATATTAATGATACAACTATTCTTGGAAGATATGTTTTTACAATTTCAAAAACAAACATATATATATATATATATATATATATATATATTCTATTTTTTTTAAACAATAATCATATGCTTTTTATCAAGTCATTTTTTTTAATGATATAATTTTAATTTTGAGTTTCAATCAAAAGTTATATTCTATATATTTTAACAATGGGAAGCTTATACAATTTATTTATTAAGACATTAGCCTTGTAAAAAGAAAACCAATATGTATAAATAATTAAAAAAAGAAAATTCAAGAAAACCAATATGTATAGATAATGTGCCAAAAAAAATTAACTATTTTTTCCAATAAAAAACTAATGTATATAAAAAAATTGACATTTGTAACAGAAAACTTATATATATATATATATATATATATATATATATATATATATTTGTAAAATAAAAATATTATTTAATTAATTATTATCCTTGAGAAATAAAAAAATCAAAATTATTTGTTTTTTTTTATATATATTATTAAAAATTATAAATAAAATTTATATAAAAAATAGTTAGAAAATAAAATATCAAATCATTTTCATTTTCAATTAAAAATTATATTTTATATACTTTAATAAGTAATAATATAACATTAATAATTAATAATACAATATTAATGCTGCAACTATTCTCGGAAGATATTTTTTTACCACTTCAAAAACAAACTTTTATATATAATCTATTTTTTTAAAATAGTATAATAATCATATGCTTTTTATCCATACACATAATTTTAATTTTGAGTTTCAATTAATAATTATATTTTATATATTTTAACAATGGAAAGCTTATACAATTTATTAAATATTAACCATGGGAAACTTATACAATTTATTTATTAATACATTAGCCTTCTCAAAATAAAACCAATATGTATTAATAATTTAAAAAAAAAAATATTTCAAGAAAACCAATATATATAAATAATATGCCCAAAAAAAATATTTCTTGCAATAGAAAAATGTAGATAGAAAAATTGGCATTTGTGACAGAAAACTAATATATATATATATCATCACTAGTATATATGAAAATTTACTATATATAGAAATGATATTCGAGCGGAGATCGACTTTGTCATTAATAGCCACTTGTCACTCAACTGCCTGTGGCGTTGGTTTGACTAATCCATGATTTTAATTCATTGGATAGTGGCACAAGATTCATCTATAAATTCTACAACTAGCAATTGCACCACATGTTGCAAAAGAAACGCCGTAAGGAAATAGCATAGGAAAGAGTACCCTAGAAGAAATAAGTTGTTGTAGAGAAGGAGCCATTGTGGAGGAATGAAAATCATAATTTTCTTCCATGGAAGCAGTTAGTGAAATCTTAATGCAATACTGCTTCCTTGAGCCTTACAAATCATGAAGCCTTTGTTGAATATAAGTCAAATACATTGTCTGATCATGCCAACATGAATGTCTCATGAATAAAGAAATAGATCGTGATTTTCTACCTTCAGAATGAAAGGTTGTTTTGGTTCAATTCCTCTATATTTAATATTGATCAGTTCCTATTGAGTCACCTATGTATTATTTCCTTCATGATCTTTGAAAATATTCAAAATATCACATTTTTCTTTACGACTGATGTCCCTCCAATCTACCATGTTCTTTTTTTTCTTTAGTATCACTAATATGAAGTTGGTTTTTTTTGTTCTTTGTGCAAGAAATAAAAAATGTATGGAGAGATGGCTTTCATCACTTCAAGAGAAGTAAAAATAAGGCAATTGAGAAAATAACTCCAACAATGAGAGAGATTCGGTAGCATTTTCGGAGTTGGCGAACATGTCTTATTATGTGGTGTTGGCTACTCAGCATAGCTTTCTTGATCTTGTGTAGAAGAAATGAATTTTTATTTATCTTATATTACATTAACCATGAAATTTCCAACATTCATGGCACACTTTCCATCACATTTGTAGAGAAAATTATAATAGAGTCTCACACTTTTCTTATCAGAGCTAAATGCTCCTATATGCAACGAAGATGAATTTCATCACTTAAGAGAAGTAAAAACAAGTTTATTGAGAAAACAACTCCAACAAATTTGTAGAGAAAATTATAACACAATATCACACTTTTCTTATCAGAGATAAATGCTCTTATATGCAAAAACAATGGATTTAATCACTTAAGAGCAGTAAAAAAAAAATTATTGAGAAAACAAATCCAACACATTTATAGAAAAGTTATAACACAATATCACACTTTTTTTATCAGATCTAAATGTTACTATATGCAACAATGTACAAGTTTATTGAGAAAACAACTCTAGCACTGAGAGAGATTTGGAAGCAACTGTTGAATTGGTGAACTTGTCTTGCTCTATGGTGTTGGATATTGGGCATAGCTTTCTTGATCTTGCATACAAGACTGTAAATTTGCATGTAGCTTATACTACATTAACCATGAAATTTTCAACATTTAGGGCACATTTTCCATCAAAATTATAAAGAAAATTACAATAGAGTATCACATTTTTCTTATCATATCTAAATGTTCCTATATGCAACAACTACCTTGTGCCTCATAGTTTAAATTTGTGCAAGGAGGAGGAGAGGAGGAGTGTCAAGGTGCAAGCTAGAATATGAAGAGAAAGAAGAATCTTGTTTGGGACTTGAGATATACTCATTCTATGCACATCTAGAGTAAAGCTTGATAAAACAAAACTCACTATACTTTTAATTTTTTAAATAAGTATCTTAAAAATTAGAATATCAATTTAATATATTTTACTCAATTACACATTTAACAATATTTATTTAAAAAATACAAATAAAAATTACTATTTTAAATAAAAATAGCAAATTTAACAATATTAATTTTAAAAAATACAAATACAAATTCCTATTTTAAATAAAAATAGTACAAAGAATCACATTAATTACCATTGCCCTCATGTACCTTCCTCTTATTACTTTTTAAATACTTGATGTTTGTAACTTATTCTTAATCAAATAGTGTCAATTTTGTAAAACTATAATCTACAAGTCTCACTTTTTATAGCTTTGGTGGAAGGGTAGAGTATCTAAATTCCCTTACCCTTTAAGAGGCATCCTCAATTATTGTACCACCCACCTCGACATCCAATCTAGACATATTAGGTTATCCTAAATTGATCAAGAGTATAGAATTTTTAGGGTGGTGTTCTATGTGCACTAAAATTCTGATGAGGTCCATCACTATGTATGGGGTTTATTGCAACCTTAGGGATGTTTTGTAGACAATATGGGGTTTAAAAAATTGGAGAGTAAATTCAGCGGTTATTGTTAGAAATTGTTGTATAAGATGGAAAATTTGGATGGTTTGTAGAGAATATGGATGTCATAAGAGATATCTATTTTTAATTTTCTAGTGTCTCTGGCCACCATGCATCTAAAAGGATCCATTTAAACTGAGAACATCAATAAATCACTATGTGAATGATAACTTGTGACATCTCTAGCCATTTTCTTTGACTGTGGATCAAGTTGTAAAGTAATAACTTCTGAAATCCCTAGGGATTTTCTTTGATTGTGGATCAGGTTATAAACTAGAATTTACTCTCCCTTCAGAAGAATCTACTGTGTATATTGGATGGAGGGAAAGGTTATGATAAAAATTGGACAAAAAACCCCTTAGAGTTGTCTTAACTTACTTTATTGTTAATTACATAATGTCAATTTTGTAAAACTATAATCTACAGTAAGGAATGAGCGGGTTTTTTCTTTTGTAAGTTTTGTTTGGAATTGAAAAATAAAAAAATAAACTACATTCCACATGAATACTATGAGTCAATACCATGGGTTGTTTTTATAGTTTATTATTATTATTATTATTATTTTTGGAGGTAGTTAAAATGTTCATTACATTATTAATTTACTTTTATTTTTATTGTTGTGTAATTTGACATAGTCAAAATGTTAAATTGAGCTTAAAATCTAACATATTTTTAATAACAACATTTTAACTTAAAATTCACCAAAACTTAAATTCAATCTAATTTATTAAAAAGAAAAAAAAATAACACTATAAAAAAACATATAAAAAACTATTTACTTGTGGATCTAATGGCCTAAAAAGTTTCAATCATCTAACATTTTATCAAATGACTCAAACATGGACACAGTGGCAACTAGGGGAGTTGTTTTCAAAAAATAACTCCTTATGGCGTAATTACAATGACTCCCGCTCAGTTCAGTTCAATGAGCGTAGAATCACATATATCAGCTCCAATTAAAGGAGGCCATTCTTACGATTCGCTTATTAGGAGAAGATTTAAAAAAAACACTTTTTAGTTATATATTAAATTCATAAGATAAATAATATATATACATTTTACCTGAAAATAGTTATATTACTATGGATCTTGAAAAATGTAAATTAATAAAATATTTAACATCTTACCCTCCACCCATTTATAACTCACCCATACCTCATCTAAGTGACAAAAAAAAACCTAATTGAACCCTCCCCATACTAGTTTCAAATCCTTCTCTACATATGATGATTTTAGTACAATAAAATTAACCTTAAATTTAGCATAGGAGTCTTTCTTACTCCTTGATTTCTAATTTTTTATCCTTTGAAAATGTTTAAGACAAAAAAAAAGTTTGGGTTCAAATAAGTTTATAAAATAGAGATATATTTACTAATTTTCTTTTTATTTGCCAATATCTAAATCATACCAAAGATAATAGAGATGCATTCACTCTCTTTTCTTTTTTTTTATATTTTCCAATATCTAAATCATACCAAAAATTCTTATCCTTATGCAAATTACTACTAAAAATGAACAAGGATATCAATCTAAATAGATAAAAAATAGGGAAATATGGAGAGTAACTATACTTTGGAGGGAAAAATGCAAATAAAGAATTTTCTCAATTAAGAGTATGGAAAAATGCAAATAAATGAATATCTCCTAATCTAGGGTTGTCACTATTATAATTAAAGCCATTTATTTCATGAAGATGATACCTTTAATTTTAATAGGAAGCTCTTCTTCTCCGAATCTTTATTTTCGAATTTATAAATTATCATTAATCATTGTGAAGAAGATCTTCTTCACAAGGATGACCTCTGGGTGAAAATGTGAAGTTGGGTTATACTTTTTCCCTTTTTTTGAGAAAAAACTTTCATTTTTTTTCTGTTCTTCAACTTTCTGCAAGCTAAAACAAATTTCTGTTTAGAATATCATTTTGCGATAAAAAGAAAAGTTGTTAGAAATTTTGTTAGCTTTCTACTACTTATTTTTTTGAATTTTTTTATACACATTTCATATGTCAACTGAGCATTTCTTTCAGTCTGTGTATTTTAACAATCAAAGGATTCATAAGAAGCCATGTTAATACGCAATGTTGTGTTCTTTGAAAATTTGTGTTTTTGAGAAACAAAATGTGTGACAACAATCTAGACAGAGTCTACTTCGGTTTTGTCATATTTACAAAGCCAACGGATGCATACCATAATTACCATAATTTTTTGAACTGGTCCAATATGAAAAAACTTCATATTTTGAATATGTTTCGCGACACAAGAAATTTCTTAACATATAAGTTTTAAACTAAAAATATAAAAACTACCCATTAGAGATGACGGACCAATGTAATGCACCATAATATTTTATATTTTTTTTTACAATGTATTTTGGAAGATACAGAATTACGATTTCACTAAATCATAATGACCTTCAGAAATCGTTTGCACCCGTTTTATTACAAAATTAATTAAAATTAGTAAATATTTATGAAATTCCATAAAAGTTATATTTCCTGAAAGTAGATTCAATTCTAGAAATTCTTGTCTTGGTTCCAACAGTTAATTCATAATGTTTCATGGAGTTTAATCAATCCAAAGTTGCATATATGTATTCAAAGTTTGGTTTTGCGTAATTGTTGATGCATTAGTTCGACCGAACTCTTAAAAAAAGTTTGGTCGATTTTCTTTTTGCACTAATGGCCGGTCAAGTCTAATGACATAAAATTTCGATCGAATTTTTTAATAAAATTTTGGCCGAAATTTTACCTGACTTTCTGTTGGCCAGAAAATACCACGGAGCCCCTCCAAAAAAACATTTCGCGGCAATATAAATTGCCGCGAAATCATCCATTATTTTTGCATATTTTTGCACATTCGGTCTGATTTAACAAAGTTCTTGGTATGATTTTGCAATGAATTGTTTTGGGTTTAAGGACTCTCCTTGGAGGTACATTCAAAAAACATTTTTGGGTTTAAGGAATTTTCTTGGAGGAACATTCAAAGGACATTTCTTGGAGGTATGTGACACATTTTTTGGATGTTTTTTGGGCTTCATTTTATTTTAAAGTATGGATTTGGGCTTAATTTTTATGGAGGTATGTGATACATTTTTTGGATGTTTTTTGGGCCTCACTTTTTGAAAGTATGGATTTGGGCTTAATTTTCATTGTTTTTGAAGGTATGGATTTGAGCTTAATTTTGAAAGGACATTTTTTGGACATTTTTTGGAAGTATTTTTTAAAGCGATATTTTTTTAGAGCCTTTTTTGAAGTATTTTTTAAACTGGCATTTTTTAAGTAGTTGGAATTAATTTTCAATGGACGTTTTTTGGAGGCATTTTTTGAAGTGAAATTTTTTTAGAGTACATGTTTTGGGTTGAAGTAAATCTTTTATAATGATTTTTTAAAATGAGTTTTTGTCTAACTTTTTAAATGATTTTTTTTTGTAGGACTTGGAAGGAAATATTTTGAGCTTTGTTTCATTTTTATAAGACATTTTTTCCTTAAATTTTTTGAAGTAAGCGTTTTGGATTGAAGTATGTAGTTTTTGCAAAAAATATAAATGAGTTTTTTTTAAATTATATCTTTTCTGATGCTTTTTTTAATTGAGTTGTTGTCTAAATTTTTGAGGGAAATTTTTTGAACTTCATATTCTATTTCCATGGGAAATCAAAGGAATTGTACGAGAAAATATGGTTGAAAAAAAGACCCTGAGGAACGTCGAGAAGAGACGAGACAATCTCGCAAAAGAAAGATAGAAGCACTCTCAAATATTGAAGGGGAAAATCAACCTCAACTAGAAGCTGAAGCAGGTATGTAAATGTAAATATTATGAGCTTGATATATTTAAAATTTTCGTAGTGTAAAATGTGAAGCTTAATTTTTATTGAAGAACTAATTTGAAAAATATTCTGCAATGTAAACAGACAGAGATATTCCTCAAAACATTGATGATGAGATACAAAATTTTGAAAGAGAAAGTGAAAGTGATATTGAACCAATGATTGAAGATGTTGAAAATGTTGAAATAAATTCAAGTGAAGAAATTGAATCATAAGGTATATATATATATATATATGTTGAACACATGCACGTCTCAACCGTTTCTTGGGTAGGTTGGGGCTCCTCTGGACTGAGGGGATTTAACCCTGTGGTAGTAACATTAGTGGCTCCTATTCCGGAAGGGGAAACGAGATACCAAACTAGGAACGCCAATGATATGCTGGGTAACACCAGTGTTTCCAAAACGTGTTGGGAGATGAAGCCCGCTGGGGGGTAGAGGAAAGGGGTTTGGGAGACAGTGTAGGCTAGAGAGGCTGCCGTGGCTGATGCCTCAGTGTCATTACTGCTTGAGTCTGTGTCCTAAATAACCTCGGTGCTTGATGTGGACATCATGCACATCGGGGCCCCTGTGGTATCGGGCGGTGCCTTAAGGATAATGGGAGGATCTCCTAAGAATGACCCTAGGATGGACGAAGGTTTGAATTGGCCAGGGCCATATTCTTGGTACCGTGAAAGACCATCTGCGGCTGTATCTACATAGGGTAGAATTACATCTGTGTTGGTTAGGGGATGCTTCTTGTTGTGCATCAGCTGGTCTATAGTAATGATGCGATCCTCATGGGGGAACATCATAATGCGGAAGACAAAGGAGGATATGTAGGACATGGCGTACATATAACTCTGCCCGAGGAGTATATTGTAATCCAAGTGAGCATCCAAGACTTCAATGTTTATGTGGACCATCTTTTCGGCTAAGTAGACCGGGACATTTTGGTAGAGGCTGACAGGGGTCAAGGGACAATCGTCGTAGGCTCGAAGCGTTATGATCGAGGGTTTTTGTTCAGGAGAACCCAACTTCTGCCAATTTTTTTTTGACATGATGCATGTCGATGCACCCTCGTCAATGACACATCGGTGAATAGTGATATTCTCGACCGATATTGGTATTTGGAAGGAGACCATGAAAGGAAGCCTAGGGGTGGCTTTTTCTAAGACAAAAGCCATCATGCGCGTATTGGCAGGGTCGATAGCGCCGAACGTGGAAGGTAGGGATTTCCATTGCTTTGGGCAGACTGCAGTACTTCTAAGGTGGACATAGTAGCGGGTGATTGAGCTAAATCATCCACGATGCTATAATTATGGGCCGCTTTGGAGTAGTTACCTGCTCGCCTATTAGGTCCCTTTTCCATCTTTGGAAATGGTTCTATAGGCATATTTGAAATGGTAAAAGGTGTAGTCGACGCACTAGTACTAGCGCCTGACATAGTGGAGTCTCGTGGGGTGTCATAACGGTGATTCTGTGTTTGGAAAGACATTTATTCCCCAGTCATGTAGATTTCATGGCCTCTTTTCCCGGAATCGTTTGGGTTTTGTTGCTGAGTGCTGACCGTCCCTTGGTGGGGGAAAGGTTCTTGCATAATAGTGGGTTGCTGGGAATATCTTCCTTGTCCTCGGATACTTTGAAGCTTTTTTAGCTCCGGGAGATCGGGACAGTGGTGAGTATAATGCCCGTACTCACCACATATTGAACAAGAATGGTTTGTTTGTAGAGGTGGCCTTTTTCCTTGCCATTGGGAATTGCTTGGCTCCTGGTTTTAATTCCTGCTAGAGGTGCATCTAGCCTGGGATCGTGGTGGGCGTTTTTGTTTGTTGCCCCCCTATCCAGGGTTCCCTTTTGGCTTGTTTTTTTTATTTTTTCTTAACCACATTAGGAGGGTAGTTCTCCTAGTTATACTGGTGTTGCTGATTTTGGGATGGCTGCACAAAGTTCACCTATGCATTTGTTTACGTAGGTGTGTCGTGTTCTTGTGACAGAGCATAACGTTGTCGCTTTTTTTCACCTGGCCATTGGAAGGGATCTCTTCCATCAGTGTTTATTTCTATGTACTGGGTCCACTTAGCCGGAGGATAGGGTCCTCCTTGGTGATATGCTTGCGCCCTACTAGTCAAAAGTCAAATCTTGCTGAGGCATATGATGACTTTGAAATCCGGGTTGAGACATGTTCTGGGTAGAATTATGTGCGTAACTGAGATTTTGACTACTGTTGCCTAGGTAACCTTGGGTCATTGACCCAATTAATCCGTTTGCGGATTTTGAAGCGCTTGGAAATTATTGATAAGTTTGCAGGCGTGGGGCGTTAGGCAGGATATTTTAAATGTATCATGACTGCGTATAAATCAGTTCAAGCTTCTAGGATTTACTAATTGTGTCCTCTTCGGATCTGGGGTATTGTTGCGCCACATCCTTTTAAATCTCCGCCGTCAGAGTTCTCAAGAATAAATCTAAGAGGACCCGATCGTCGAGTTTAGCTTTACATAAACTGTGACGCTGCCTCCATTCATGAAGATGGTCAGAGATATGGATGACGGGGGTTTGTCTAAAATGATTCAGTAACTCCATTCCTGAATCATGGTGAATGGATAACTGAAAATAAGTATGGAACGCTGTAGCGATGGCGCTTAAGGTTCCATGTGAAGCAGGAGGTTTCTCCACGTACCACTTCTCGGCTACTCCTGTAAGAGTGCATTGAAATAGCCTCAATTGAATAGTGTCTTCGATGATACTATTCGATGAGCACCACAGGTGAAAGGTCATTACATGATTACCTGGGTCTTCCGCTTGCTTGCCTTCGAAATTTGGTATATCTGAAGGGAGCTTCATGGGCATGGGAGGCCATGAAGGATCATGTGCGATGGGGTCATTTGTGAGCCTGGTTAAATCAGGTAGATTCAACGCAGTTAAGAAAGGTGACTTGGAGGTTGATGCCATGGAAATGTGTGAAGACAAAAAGTTCTATTTAGAATGAGGGTTATTCTATGACATAACCTGATGTGCATTCAGCTGGCTTCCCGAATGGGATGCACTCCTCTGCCCCCTAGGGGTCAAGGGGGGAGTGGTGTGCAGTGTGGTGTTGGGAGATCGACTAGGGTTCCCAAATATAGTTGCTCCATTGAAGGATGAACCAATGATGGTGGCAGTGTTCCATCTTTGATGCCTAGATGGCGAAATACCTAGAACCCCTCCCTGTAATGGTGGGAGTTCCAAACGACGCCTGGATTGACGAGGTTCTGTTGGGACTGTTTAGTTGTTGATCAGGTTAGGTTTTGGAAATTTTGAGAGGATAGAGTCTATGATCATGACAAATTTATGGCCACATACATAAAACAAAGTGAAAATGAAATGAATTTTCCCTTTAACTTAATCTATGTGATTAATCAAGCAAAAAAGATGGTTTTTTGTTTGTTTGGGCATGATACTCAAAATCCTAGAAGACCTATGCTCCTCACACACTCAAAAGTAACTGGGCCTTAAGAATATTTCTTGAGAGTACTGGCACAACGTCTCGTAAGAGCTGGCGACGCCCCTAGTCAGCTGAAGAGAATCCACCAAGGTAAGGGTAGAGGGTCTAGCACTTGCCTACATCGTCACCTATAGGGTAAAGGATGCCCTAGTTTTTGGCCACTAAGAACCACCATCCCACGTGAGTGTTCGATTCTTGGGCTTCTTGATATTCAGATAACAGTACCGAATATCAGCCGAGTCAGGTAGCCCCAACTGATACCATGCGCACTGCGCCTAAGCCTAACCCCCTTTGAATCGGGTCTCTGCCGTGCTCGGGTTTTCTTTTCTATGGGCTGATAGGTGGATTTGAAGCTCCCTAAATACAAAAATTATATTTTTTGAATATGAAGTATGATCAAGGTGGCTTATTGGATGCCTACCCCCTTGATCCTAACTTAAACTGTAAATTCTTTTGTGACCCCTATGGGGAGAATTTTGTGAGTTTGGTTAAGTTAGTTTTAGGTGTCTTCCTTTGCTTAGTGGGTTAGTGTGTGTGAGCATATCATGAACAATCTCATATTTTGAGCATATGGATATCGGTGATCCTTTAAAAAATTCCCCTAGTTAAACTATGTGATGTTGTTCCTGGCTCAAATGGAAAACATTTGAAGATAAAGGGCCACTTTCAAATTTTCCTAGTTAATATATGTGACTAACTAAAGGGAGATGGTGAATGGTAAATATAGAGCATTCATATGCTTACCTAGGATCACCGAATGGTGCAAAGGTAGCAGATATTACTTTCTCTAATCGACAAATCGATCCTAGTCCCACAATCCCTAATGCACAAATTGAACTAAAAAATTTCTACACTAGAAAATAAAACTAGCTGATGCATGTGTGGTCTTGGGCCACTTACTTGGAATAGTTAATATAAGTGTGCATACCAGAATTTGCAAAACATAAATCGTTCGGAATGCAATAGTTAATTTTCCCCCTACTTAAACTATGTGAAGATTTTTTTCAAAAAACCAACTTAAAGGAAAACTAACTCTAAGCCTATAGAAGGCATATAAAAGTAAGTTCTCAGAAGCTATGGGGTATCAAAACAAGTGTTGGCAGATACATTATGGGCTACCCAGCACACTTACAAGAAAAAAAATGTAGAATATAGGGAGAAAAATCTCATTCTATAATTTGTGTGGAAAAGGCTCTAACAGGTGCTCTTTCTTGTGTGCAGGTCAGTCCTGAACACGCGTACTGCGCATTTGTGAGAAAAAACTGTGCGCAAAAATCCTGCAAGTAAAAATATTAGGAGCTGCCTTCTTCAGTCTGTCACTCCAAGTGAATCTAGGGATTGTAAGATGGATTAGAGGACTATCAGCTCCACTCTCCAACGTAGAGAAAGGTCTCCTGCAAGAGATGGCACAATCACATAAACTTGTAAACCATTAGTGGAGTCGCCAATCCTATGGTGGTGGATTTGACGCATGGGTGTACGAAATCGCACCAGTTTAAGGGGTGTGGTCTACCCCTATAAACTATTGGTAACTTATAGAAAGTGGTGGAGCTTAAAAGCATATAATCTAGAGGAAAAAATATGCAAATGGATGCTCAAAGTAAACTAAAAACTGAAATACAAATACAAAGAAGCTATTGAAGAGAGTCAAAATGATAATAATGCAAACGATCGCTCAAGGCCTCTTCTTATTAAATGTTTGATATGGAGAAGAAATTTTACCCACTTTCCAAAGGGCCCCTAGACAATGGTTCTAGGTCTCGATGCAAGGATGTTGGTTTCCAAGCTCTGCCTTTGATGTAGTCTCCCTCTCTCTCCACTGTGATGGACTAGGATTGTTGGGTGGCCAAAAATCGAGTCCCCTCTATCTCCAGCTCTGGGTCACACACTGTTGGTATTCCTTGGGCAATTTTGGTGAGCATAATAATGTGATCACCATTTCTTCATCTATTGGTGGCCTTATATAGGGGATTTCAAATCCTCCTTCCCTCCCTTAGTACATGATGGATGGTGACCCAAGGGAGAGGTATGATTCCATTGTGTGCTACAATATTCCTTTGTGTGCTCACATAGTGTCTAAGGAGGCACTAGTGGCTATCCTTAGGTGGCTTCTTATAAGGAGTAACTGTCCTTTAATTTGTGTGGTCCTAGAAAGTGACATTTTTCCATTTCCAGGAATGTGCGCTTATCGGGCAAAAAGGCACGCAGAAGGCGCTCTTCTCGAAGGACTAAGTGCGCAGTTTAACATTTAAGACTAGTTCAAATCTGATTTTCTCAAAACCTTAGAGATTTTAAATACTTCTTGATTCCATAATGTGTTCCTGCCCTGTAAATCCTTAGGCTTGACATTAATTAATGTCATCTTCTGCTATACAAATTTCCAGTATTAACACCTATAGTTGGTGATCAAGGAAAATATTAAATGTAAATTATTGCCAATAATTATTAACGTTCATAAATTGACCATTTGTAATGTTCATTGTGTGATTATATTTCTCAAATTTATATAAGAGAGGACTGTAACTTACCTAAAAATTTCCAAGAAACATGCTTTCGACAAGCCAAACTTTGTTTTCAAGTTTTACAGTAACATTGTTGTCCCCAAATGGGTAGACTTTGACTGGCCGCCAGGTCCTAAGAGACGGGTGGTGGAAGCAAATTTAAGGCTTTTGAAAAAGGTGTTAGCAATATGAGCATCATCCCCTAGATGGTCATCGTTTTGGAATGCATCTAACAACATTGTCTCCATGGCATTCGTATCCCTTAAGTAATCATCCATACCAACCTCTATTTGATTGCATCCATTTCCAGCTTATGAAGAACTACTATTTCTATAGTCATTCATAATTGGTGAATCTGGACATAGCGGGAATTGAATCGATGGTTGATTCAACCATTCTTGGTATCATTCCTCTCTGATTTTTTCTATTAATTTAGACTTCTCTTGATTTGACATTGTCGTGGGGTGCAACAGAAGATGGTAGGTAGGTTGCTCATTAACACAAGAAGCCTAATAATTTCAAAAAATATATTTAAACATGATTAGTAAAAAATCTATGATATCAATTAGTAATAACGTTGACAAGGCATGATTAATTTGTTTTGCATTGAAATAATTACTTTAATATATCAAACAATTATTATTACCATCATTGTCCCGGGATTGTGGCTAGAAGATGCAATATTGTTAAAATTGGCAGGGTGAAGCGGATGTCCATTTTTATCTACCAAAAGAGCCTTGCGATATGCTGCTCCTGATAAGAGCTTTCAGTGTTTTAGAGCTGTTTGAATATTTTGTGCATCTGAACTCGATTCTAAATCTACATAAAACTGCAAATTTGTATACATTATGAATTTTATTAAACTGATTGACATGGATAAAAAACATAAATTCAATTAGATAATGAAAATATAAATAAAATCTAAAGTAAATATTACATCTCTAGATGGATAGGGAGAACTCTGCGATGGACTTTGAAAAATATTATGGAACGAGATAGATTTTGAAGAATTTTCCATTCGATATAATTATGATATTTTCTCCCTACATTTGAGAAAAATCAACAATAAATTTTTGTGCACACACCTAGAAGTAATTTTGGTGCCTTGAAAATGGACTTATTGTTATCTGTGCTTATGTACAAATAACCACACCGGTGCATTTTAGTTACTGCGCACCAGTGTCATGTTATTAACTGACGCATCGGTGCGGTGTTATTAATTGACGCACTGGTGATGAAAACCCACAAATAAAAAAAGCGCAACTTTATTTTTTTAAAGTGAAAAAAAAACAGTAAATTGAAATATGGGCAGCAAAATATTTTCGAAAATCTAATTTCATAAAAAAATTCTTTAAATACCAAACACTTTTAATTATTTCACTATTTTTGCAAAAAATTTCAGCCAGATATTTGCACGAGACATACCTCAAGCAAGAGAGCACATGGACAATGTGGAGCAGTGAAATACACACGAACAGAACTATTTAGACAATTAGAATTCAAAACTCTTGGTGATCCAAACCCTGTAGCATAGAATTTCAAACGATCTCGTGATTAAATTTTATTGTTTTTTTTTTACATTTTCTGCAGTAAGTAAAAAATTTTAATTTGTTCATCTTTAGACAAAAAAAAAAGAAAAAAAGAAAAATCCATTTTACCCTAAACCCTTCATTCTTTTTGGTTTTTCCCTTGCTTCTTCCTGTTTATATGATTTTAGAATTAGGGCTTTTCATTTTAGATTTATAGGGTTTTTATTGCTATATATATAGACCTATGACATCTAGCCCACGGGACGACTTGCATAGTCGGATTCCAATCCATGTCAGCCCTTGCATGAATTTTTAAAAAGCTAAATTATTTCAATCGGTGCACCCTCCGTAACCTATCGCACCGATGCGTTGCCTTATCACAACACACCACACACGTACTGTTTGATAAAAAATTTAGAAACAATTATTTTTTTTAAATTCGTGCACCATATGTAAAATAGGGCACTAGTGCGCTATTTCATTATAGCGCACTACACACGTACAGTTTAGTTAAAAAAAAATATTTTGTGTTAATCGGTGCACCATGTAACATATAAAACACCGGGTCTCCTTGTTGATAGAGAGCACCATACGGTGGTCCCCTGTTTGCGCAGGGCATTTATAAGAATAGGCTGCACCACCCCCTCCATGACACCATATGCTACAGAAACTAACACTAGATGATTTTTTATTATCTTGTCTGTGTTAATCGGTGCGGTGGTTAACATATAGCGCACCGGTGCTCCTTGTTGACATAGAGCACAATACGATGTTTTATACTGTTTTTGTGGTGCATTTTTAACAACACAACACACCGACGTTGGTGCGTACACCATGAAAAGCGTACGGGTTTGTTGATATATATATATATATATATATATATTTATATTTACTTGAAAAGTTAATGATTTATTTATAAAATATATAAAGGAATGATATGGTACAGGTTTCATATTGATAAAGAAATGGCTGACAAGAGATCAAGTAACAAAAATACATATAACGGTCCACGAGGTGTAGAGCAGTCGGTGATGGGGTGCATTTTTAAGGCACTCCATCTACAAGGTCATCGGTTCGAAACCCGTGGGTGGGATGGGAGAAGAAAAAAATGGAAAGATTATGATTATTCTAAACTACAAAAAAAAACAAAAATATCGATAACACATCAAGAAAAGCAAACAAGGAAAGTTCTTTGTAAATTCTTTACAAAAAAAATTATTTTTGAAATATATGTAAGTTTAACTAATATGTATTGTTTATAGTGTATCATGCAGAGCTACAAAATGATAAAGGTTCATAAGATTATTTCTAATCTAGGACCAGAAGAGTGTAAAATTTTGATGGAAAAAGTGCAAAAGGATGAATGAGGTGAATGAAAAATACTATCGATCCAATATTAGTTTATTTTTTTAATTTTCATTAATAATATACTTAAAATTATTAGATAACATGTTTCAAAAAATCTATTAATTCACATTATATGTTTAATGTTCTACAGGGACCAACAACTCAGAAAATAAATGTTGTTCTAAGAAAAGAAAAAAAGTAGAACATGCAAATGAGAATGAATTGCTCCTTAGCTCACCTGGAGTGGTGCTGGAGGTTAACAGAAGGGTGAAAAACTTTTACAAAAATTTGAGGGATTCAGTGCAACGAATGTATAGATGTTATTTCCACTTACAATACAAAAATCAATTTAATGATTCCAAGAACCAAATTTTATCTAAACTAAAGGAAGAGTTTCCAGAGAATTGGTCAATGAGACATGTCAGACTTTTAATCAAAAAATGTACAACAAAAAAAAAAGGAATGAAAAAGTAATATTCCTTTAAATGTTTTTCTAGAATTATTTATAAATATATCATTTATAAATATCACTTTTGTTATATTTAATTTTCATATATCAATATAAAAATTAAATAGTTTATTGTCATGTTACATTTTTAGGAAGATTATGAAAATCTCAAAATATGAACGAGCTAATATCAAAAATATGCCAGTAGGAATGTCTGAAAAGGTGTACAAGGAGATGGTCAAAGAAATGGACAAAATTGCATCGTAGAAGGAGCTATCTATACAATAACGTGCTTCAAATGTAATATGTAATCCTTGAATTTTTTGATCATTAGGTACAATAAATAAACAGATTAGAATTAAATATTAATTTTCAAGTATTTTCTTGTAGAAAAGAAAAGAAAATGGAACCCATTCATCACATAAAATAGGACAACAAGGAAGAAAATGGTTGATATCCAAGTTTGTGAGTAATTGTTACTTCCTTATAACAACTTAACTACATTTAATTTTTTGTATATTTTAAGTTTTTTTAAAATAATCATCATTCAATGTCTTCAAACAGGTGCTAACATACAATAAAGAACCGTCAAATGAATTGATTGACATTGGGTTAAATATGGGTTATGAATATATGTTGGCATATCAGAAATTAATTGTGAAATTTATAAGCATCTATCGATCTTGTTTTACTTAGCTCCGTCTATAATTAATGGAACAAAAAAATCTTTTATATTAAATATATGATTTGTTATGGGGTATAAAACTTGCAGGAAACAAAGTATGGAACTGCGCCAACAGATGAAATCTTGAAAGATGGCATGAAATTAATTTTTAAAAGAATGTGTATAGTTCATGAGTCAATTGTTGCTATAGTGCGTCATTTCTTTTTTATTTACAATGATGTATATTATTTAATATTGCGATTTTCATTATTCTCATCAATGTATATACACTCATTACAATTTATTTTTATGTTTGTAGATGGAATGTGAAGAAGAAGAAAACAATCAACACCGTGAACAAAACATTCCTCAAAATAGGCCAAGTTATGGAAGTAGCTCGAGTAGTGACATCAGTTCAAGCAAAGAAGATGATCATTATGTTTGGATATCAAAGCAAGGCGTTGTATTTTTTGAAATATTTTTCTGTGAAATCAGACATTTTGTTTAAAGTAATGGACATAGTGTCCCAATTGAAAGACAAAGGGATACCAATAACTGTCCCATTTTGTATGACAAAGGCTGTCTTATTCATATATATATAAAATAAAATATGTTTTAATTTATTCTATTGCATTCTCCCTTGTCGCTGTGAAATGTAACAACACCGATTAAGTTTATGGATGATTAAATATTAAAATGAAGAGATGTGAAATCTGATGATATGATATAACAAATTAATCCAAACATCACATTCAAATGCACTAATAAAAATTTAATTGATATGAATAATGTTATAAGATATGTTTCGTATTTTCATGAATAATGAATTTTAAAAAATCACAATAATTATGATATGATATAACAAATTAATCCAAACATCACATTCAAGTGCATTAATAAAAATTTAATTCATATAAATACTGTTATAATATATGTGTCGACTTTCGATGAATAATGAATTTAAAAAAAATAAAAATAATTGCACTATCACAGGTCGATGTTTCTAAAAAATACAAAATGAATACCAATGCGTTTGTATGATAGGTGCATTTCTACAACCTATGGGCACCACACAAATACCAATACGAATTGGAAAAATCGGTGCGTTTGTGCGATACTGCGTACCAATGCGTTTATGTGAGACTACTCACCGGTGCGTTGGTATGACCTATGGGCACCACACAAATACCAATACGAATTAGAAAAATTGGTGCATTTGTGTGATACTGTGCATCAGTGAATTTATGTGAGACTACTCATTGGTGCATTTGAACGACCTATGGGCACCACAAAAATACCAAGACGAATTAGAAAAATTGGTGTGTTTGTGTGATACAACGCACCGGTGCGTTTATGTGAGACTGCTCACCGGTGTGTTTGTACGACCTATGGGCACTGCAAAAATACCAATAAAAATTAGAACAATAGGTGCATTTGTGTGATACTACGCACCGGTGCATTTCTATAAACTATGAACTGGTGCGTTGATACGACCTATGGGCACCGTAGAAATCCCAATCCCAATTAGAACGATCCGGTGCATTGTATCACCTACAGTGGACCCAGTGCGGTTTTATATGTTTACGGCTCGGTGCATGCACCTTCGACTGCCCTAGAATGACCGTCTAGATGACACGCACCAGTTCGTTGACACTTGAGCATCGCGCCGATGAAAAAAACATCCATAATAACCTCCGACCACCCAATTATTTTAGTTGTGTTGAAATTTCGTTAGAAGCTTTACCAAAACCTCTGTTACTGAAAATGAATGTTTTAGAAAATGTTTTTTTGACAATTTTGACCAATTTTATAGCACTGAAAACCTCCTTTATAACCTCCGCTAGAGGGTGTTTCCTTGTAGTGTTCTCTTCTGTCTCTATTTGATTTTATATTGAAGTGCAATTTTTTTTATTAAACTTGTATTGATTGAGTGTACTTTGTTGAATATGGACTACTTCATGGGAGATTCTTTACTAGGCCCTTTAGTGGACTCAATTTGTTTTATATGGACTACTTCACCGGAGATTCTTTACCGCTCCATTTTCTAGACTCCATCACAAGAAAGAAAATAAATATGAATAGATTTTTAGTAGATTTATTGAACCTAGTTGATTAAAGTTATCCAAAGGTAAATTCCATCCAAACCATCATTGTGGTGTACAAGTTAAAAATCAACGATTGTATTGTGGCAATGAAGATAAATTTCAATTGATATATATGCATCTTCATGGTGGGTTCTTGAATTGAATTACCATCCTTTAAAATTTGAATTTATTCAATTCATTTCCTCAATTTTATAACGACTTTAAATAAACATCAATTTTATCTGAAGTCACTTTTTTTCCCTAATATAATTAGTGGCAACTTTCTTTTTTCCCTGATTCTGTGTATGTTGGCACTAATGGTCTCACATTGTTTTTGGATTGTATCTAATACAAGATATGATAAATATTAGTTAATGTACACATCGAACTTTCTAGAGTGTGTGCACATTCAGTTAACTCTTTACATTGTGAGATAATGAAATTCATTTGACTTGTTATATGGAATGCACACACTTGATGGTCAACTTCCACCTAAATGAAAAAGGAGATCGGATGAGAATTTTCCATAATAAATATTCAATTCCATATTTTGGTTGTGTTGCTTTCCTAGGCCATTCCATTTTACCTATTCACAAAAGTTGTAGCTCCAGCAAATGTACTATCATTACTATTGGTGATAGCATAAATTTATGTGCAAAATAAAGTGGATTAAAATCACCTAGCCAACTAAAAACAATGAAACCTGCAACACAATCACTGATTGTAATGCTAGCAATGCAAAGTGAGGTTTATCTTAACATTGGAATTTGTACTATTTCACTAATACTTTTTTGTCTACCACAATTTCAAATACACACATACAAATACCAAAGGAACCCTCATACATAGCCAATTGCTAGTGGGTATTATAGCCTTAATATAACTTTGTGTTTATTTATTACAAAAGTGAGATGAAATGATGAATAATATTGATAAGGGTATTCCAAGATGCATGCAAGGACTCTTATGAGATACTTCCTAGCATTGATGATGGAGACCTTGAAAAATAAATTGGCAGTTGTGGAAAATGTTGAAGATATATACAAATTTTACCATAAGATTGAGGTATGTATCTCTGTGAATGAAAGTAGTTTTTTGTGAATTGAAGGTAATTTTTTATTTTATTTATGTAAAAAGTGGTAGCATCGTATTCCAGACCATTAGTTGCATACCTCCATATTATATGAAAAGGCAGGTTGAAATAATTAGAAGATGAGGGAAGTCTTGATTTGTTGGTTGGTAAATCCTGTAACAATATGTTCATATGCTAGTTCCAATTTCTTTTAAGCTTAGGGTTTAAAAGAGGATTTAGTATGGGATATTTCTTAGGCTTGACTTCAAAATCTTAATATTTTTTAGGTGCATCTAAAATATAAACTAATGCAAGAGACATTTTATCTCACTCTAAACATCATTAATATATACATTTCGGTTGAGACTATTACAAGGAGGAAATTACAATTAGTAGGGATCACTGCAATTCTTATAGATTAAAAATAAGTGACAAAATTTTTATCATAGTACGAAATGATGATTATCATGGAATACTCCAGGCAGTTTGAGGGTTTCCTTTTTCTTCCTATGGAGATGGTCCATCATTTTTTTAAGGTTGGGTGAGATTTCTCTGACATTGGAGGGCCAACATATTATAATTTTGATGCACCGTGAGAGGGGAGGATGGGATGTTCTTTCTTTCATTTTGGTTTCCCTTCTCATTTACAAGAAGTAGAATACATGCCACCATAATACTTTGGAAATTATTCACAGGTAGGCCCCTAATGAGATTCTACATATATTATCTCCTCTAAGCGTAATCCCATCTTAGATATGGTATCATAAATATATATCTAGGAGAACCACTAGGTATGAGTGGCCTTTTCCAGAAAGGGATTTGACCCTTGAATGTGTGATTCTTAGAATTATTCCAAACTTTGATGGTGAGGAGGGATGCATACCAATTTTCTGGATATTCAAGCATAGTCCATTAATTTAGTATAGAGTATATGGCACACAATATGCTCTTTTCACCTAATGGAAGCCACCCAAATTTTGGTGGTTTCCAAAGAGAGGTCTCTCTCAACATTGGAAGTTGTACTTTTTCAACAATTAATTAATTAAAAAGGATTATCTGGTTAAGGGAAACTTTATAAAAATTTGTGAAAGTCCATGTTAATGTGGAATACCTTGCTACTAGATGTCACTATATTACATTATATGTTTAACTAAAATGGTTAGGGATCTTCCTTCAATGTATTCCCCCTAATTACTTGTACGAGTTTTTATCATCTAATGGAAGACAAATTTTTCCCTCTTGAAAGAGACTTATTTGAAGTTCACTTGATCTATAAATATAGCCAGCTTGGAAATTCAGAAATATAAAGATGTGCTACAAGACTATGTCAGCTCAGAAGGGGTAATTCAAAACATATACCATTCATCCTACGAGTGGAACATAATCATTCAATATTAAATTATATTTTCAAGGTATTAAAAGCACTCAACTAGAAATTTTCATAAATATTTTCAAGATATATCTACACTAACACAACCCAAAACTCTGTTAGCAACACCACTAGACGTAATTTTTCATCCACTTAAATTAATGGGAAACCTTCAATCAATATTTCTGAAGTAAATATGGTGTGCACAGTCATCAATTGTTAGAGTTGAAACTATTATCAACAGGTAAGTTGGTGGGGCATAAAAGAAAAGCACAACCAAAAAATAGAGTTGAATACTTATCATAAACAACTCTTAGTTTATTTCTTTTTTCATTCAGGTGGAAGTTAACCATGAAGTGTGGATATTCCTTGGAAAAAAGTCAAATAAATGTTATTACTTCACAATGAGTAGAGTTGACTAGATGTGTACACATTAGTCAATTTTTACTATATCTAGTATTAGATACAATTCACATAAAATATCAGTGGACTAGTGCCAACGTATGGCTGATCAATACAAAATTTTTTGGTTGTAGCTAATGAGTTATGTTTTGATATTATAATTTACAAATCATGTACTTGTAATTATTGTAATTATTGAAGACAAAACTCTGTTAGCAACACCACTAGACGTAATTTTTCATCCACTTAAATTAATGGGAAACCTTCAATCAATATTTCTGAAGTAAATATGTGGTGCACAGTCATAAATTGTTAGAGTTGAAACTATTATCAACAGGTAAGTTGGTGGGGCATAAAAGAAAAGCACAACCAAAAAATAGAGTTGAATACTTATCATAAACAACTCTTAGTTTATTTCTTTTTTCATTCAGGTGGAAGTTAACCATGAAGTGTGGATATTCCTTGGAAAAAATTCAAATAAATGTTATTACTTCACAATGAGTAGATTTGACTAGATGTGTACACATTAGTCAATTTTTACTATATCTAGTATTAGATACAATTCACATAAAATATCACTGGAATAGTGCCAACGTATGGCTGATCAATAGAAAATGTTTTGGTTGTAGCTAATGAGTTATGTTTTGATATTATAATTTACAAATCATGTACTTGTAATTATTGAAGACAATTAAGATGTCTAGGCAATTTTAGAAGGATAAACTCAATAAAAGTGAGATTTCTTAAGACTGATAAGGCTTACTTGAGGTATGCTTCGAAGTAGCCCATGTGATGGATGTGTATTTTGCTCCAACAATGATACTTCTTTTAAATGTGTTGAGAAGTGTAGACAAAAAAAAGAAGAAGCAATGATGGAATGTATTTGATTATCATGTAATGAAGAAAACACAACTCAACCAACAATAATGTTAGATTTTCCATTTGAAGTATTTTGATGATAAATTTTAAGGTTTATAAGTGAAGCATATGATTTTAGGATGGACATTTAAACAAGAAGAATGCTAAATTTCCAAAGCATTTTGAAAGAATATTAATTAGTGTAGCAAAGGATTGTTCCAACATTACAAAGAAGTGATAGGTTGTAGATCAGTACCACTTTGTCAGAACCAACTGCCTTTAGAAACCTAACAAGGAATACATACACAGTGGGAAATGTGAGATTGAATTTCAATTGATTCAATATTTTATGCTTATGCATAGTATTATCATCAATTTATTAATTAATTTTTTTCTTCGGAGACTATGTCGTAATCCAATGAAAAAGAGAGGATATCAGTTAGAGTTGATCACCATGGTCACTATCTGTTATGATGTGTGTAATTTTGGCAAGAGGCAGATCAAGTAATTGACCTATATCCAAGCATGAACCGATACTTTTATGTCAATATTTTGTGAGTCATTATGCAATATATTTGATTCTTTTGTATTGATGTTGACACAAACGATATACACTTCGCTAGGAATAGAGATTATAGTTCAATAGAGAGTGTGTGCAAGTGCATATGTACTTTTCAAAAACAAAACATGTCTTCTACAAACTATTAACTAGGCACATAAGCTAAAGGTTTACTTATACCTCTCCTTATGGATGTCAATATGTCATCCTACCTTTGGAGGCCAGATTTCTTCATATTTGCAAGTTATAAGCATTGCAGTGATCCCTACTAATTGTAATTTCCTCCTTGTAACATTCTCAATAGAAAGGTATCTATCAATGATGTTCAGAATGAGATAAAATGTCTCTAGAACTAGTTCATATTTGAGATGCACTTGAAAAATATTAAGATTTTGAAGTCAAGCCTAAGAAATTTTCCATATAAACCTCTTCCAAACCCTAAGCTTAAAATCAATTGGAACAAATTTTTACCTTTTTCAACCAATCAATCAAGATTGACCTCATCTTCTCACTGATTTCAACATTCCTTTTTATATAATTTGGAGGTATGTAGCCAATGGTATGGAATATGGTGCTACTAATTTTTACTTAAAGAAAATAAAACTTTACCTTCAATTCACAAAAAACTACTATCATTGATAGAGAAGCATATCTTAATCTTCTAGTAAAATTTGTATATATCTTCCATATATTCCATAACTGCCAATTGATTTTCAAGGTCTCTATCATCAATGCTAGGAAGAATCTCATAATATTTTCTACGTGCATATAGAAATATTGTTATCAAGATTATTAATCATTTTCATCTCACTTTCGTCATAAATAAACACAAAGTTATCTTAAGGCTATAATATCCATTAGTAATTGGGAGTGGATGAGGGTTCCTTTGGTCCATGTATGTGTGCTTTTGAACATGTGGTAGACACAAAAAAAGGTATCAGTGAAATAGTATGACTTCCAATGTTGAGACAAACCTCAATTTTCCTTGCTAGCATCAAAATAAATGATTGTGTTTCAGGTTCTCCTTATTTTTAGGTGGCTAGGTGATTTTAATCTACTTTCTTTTGCACATAAATTTATGCTATCACCAATAGTAATTACAATATATTTGCTGGAGATGCAACTATTGTCACTAGGTAAGTTGACAGGACCTAAGAAAACAACACAACCAAAAGATGGAATTGAATACTTCTCATGAAAAAATCTCAACCCATTTCCTCTTACATTTAGGTGGATGTTGACCAATAAGTGTGTGCATTCCCTGTAACAAGTCAAATGTATGTCATTATATCACAATGTACATATTTAACTAAATGTGCACATACCTAAGAATAAAAAAAACTAATTAGGCCAAATTTCATGTGGGAAACTATTGCAAATAGAAATAGTTATCAATAAAGGTGGGTTTAACCTAAAACAAGGCCTTTACCAGCTTCATCGATGCCCATCACACAGGTCTCGCTGAACCAATCAGGGAGAGAATTTGAACCCGTGAATTCTCTAGCAAAGTAAACTCTCCTTTTATCGTTATCAATCCATTGTTTATTATCCTTACTTATGGGTTAAAGTCGAGTAAGAATTTTGTCTAAGTAATTTCTCACTCCTACTGAATAAAATGAATCCTTTGTAATGAAATTACTGGTAAATTTTGCAATTCTCTAATGCTCCCAAAACATAAAATATCACTTTCCTAGAAAGAATAGATAAGTATATTAAATATTAATATTTTCCCCAAATTATTTCCTAGGGCAATGGAAGCCCAAAGGTTGAGAACCTGTAAAATTCCACGTCAAAATTTTCATTACAAATATTAGAAACTTCAAAATCCATTGGTCTAAAAACATCCAATACAACCTCGTAACCCCAAGGTTTCATGATTCCATCCATGAGAAACCGAAATAAACTATTCCGAGCCCTTTTGCATTGAGGTTACCACAAAGTTCACCCCCAAAATACAACACAATGATAAGAATAGAATAACTATTTACATATGCTTAGTTGATCTCGATGACTGTCCTCGTTGTAAAACCCTGGTTGCCTCCTTCTCTTGCTACACGATACATTAGACATGTGAGGGAAGGGGGAGGGATTTGAGTCGTTGCATTCAAAATTAAATTTGAAAACCTATATTTGTTAAGAAAATTTCCTACCAAAATCCCCCACATTGTCAACCAAACTTACCTGCCAAAATAAAAAATGAACCCTTTAAAATATGGATATAAATTTGGGGATGAATTGAAATTCTTCTCTTATTTTATAGAATCAATTTTTTTTTCTTTTCATTATTATTTTTTATGGAAAGTGGTGTAATGAATCATTATGTTATACAGGGTTGGGATAGAAGAAATTATTTTCAATCCCTCCACCTGGGTTTTATTCTCACAAGTGACATGTTGAGCTTATATCAAGTATATTCTTGTAATGGATTCAAGCCTTTACAAGGTATTGATGCTTGATGTATATGTTATCATTTTCTACTTGAAATTACATTATACTAAAAATATAGTTTGATGATGATTTATAAAGATCATTTAAAAACAAGGTGGTAGGTGAAGGAGGGGCTATTTATAACCTAATGGGAAAATCATTTATATCTATGAATGGTGTATCAAATTCATCATTAACAAAATATTGCAAGCTTATAATTGACTGTGATAACTCACTCTTGCCACCAATCCATAAATTAGAAAACCAGTTATCATTGGGGGCTCAAGCATCCTCATAAAACACATGCTTTCGAACACTCTTCCATCTAAATTTTGTCTAGCCTCCATTTTGAAGAAATATAAGAAATACTTGTGGCACATTTGAAATAGTGAAATGGTTCCATATTCTTGAAAATCATAACCATGTTGTCAATTCAAAAGCTAATTTGGTGTTGACGGGAAAATTGGTCGGGCCAACAGTAGGGGATCTCCCCGGTAGAAAGTCCCAATTAGACCTTAAACCATTTGGAGTAGGGATCCCGTCCGGGGTGTGGGTCCGGCTACCGCTTAAGACGCCTTCCTTCCGGTCTCAGAAGAACCTGATTGAACATGCGGGCACACACCTATTCATAGGATACAAAATACATGATTGATGCATTGAACATGTCCACAACACTATGCGTAGCAAGAGAATAAATAAAACATATACGCCCGAAGAGATGCAGTTAACGACACGTCTTTGGGGTTATGCTTGTAAGGTATCTGACCACAGAAGAGATAGTTCTTAATGGCAAGACTCCCCTTTACTTCCTGAAAGATAAAATGAAATGCTAATAGACAAAGGTACTAACATCCATTTAGAAAGCGATAAAACTGAACATCATTAACACAAGCATAGATAAACATGATGCATAAATGATGTTATTGAAAATGCAGTTTCATTAATCATAGGATGTTCTGAAACTGTTCAAGGAATACACACAGTGCTGTCACAGCAAAACACATCATCCGACAAAGGGGTTTCAACAAGTATTCGTATTCATATGTCTAAGAATATGATCTTTCAATACAATCCAATGTAGCTCTTGAGTTTCCAAAAGAAAAATCCCCCTTTTACAAGCTCCCTAAGGAGTATTTATAATGCAAAACCTGCCCTTTGGGCTTCCTTGACCTTTCGTCTTCCTGACCATTGGGCTGCCTTGCGACCCAGTCTTTTTTGCGACCTGCGACCTGAGCCGCTGTTGCGACCTGCGACTTGGCTGCTGTTGCGACCTGCGACTTGGCTGGGTCGCGGGGTCGCGGATCGTGAAAACAGATGCACATGCGACCTTGCGACCTTGCGACTAGGTCACTGGGTCGCGGGGTCACAGATTGTGAAAACAGATGCACATGCGACCTTGCGACCTGGCGACTAGGTCGCTGGGTCGCGAGGTTGCATATTGTGAAAACAGATGCACATGCGACCTTGCGACCTGGCGACTAGGTCATTGGGTCGCAGGGTCGCAGATTGTGAAAACAGATGCACATGCGACCTTGCGACCTGGCGACTAGGTCGCTGGGTCGCAGGGTCGCAGATTGTGAAAACAGATGCACATGCGACCTTGCGACCTGGCGACTAGGTCGCTGGGTTGCAGGGTCGCAAAAGAGAGGAAAACCATAGAAATGTGACCTTGCGACCTACTGGGGTTTGCGACCTCGCTACCTCGGCCGTCGGCGACCTGCAACTTGAAGAAATCTGTGACCTGCGACTCCAAGCAGATCTGCGGATTTTGTAGCAGTATTCCTCATCTCACATGCTTTGAAAATCGGTCCTCTTGTTTGCTAGGGAAAACCTTGGCTCTTATGTGCAAACAGAGTGGTTCCTCCTGTAATAAAATAACACAGGTCACATATCTTCATGATGAAATAATAAAAATAAAGCTAAGGGTATTTTAATTGATTTGTAAGAGAGAAAACAATGAATTTAGACCCCTGTGTGGTCAAGATTTTTTCATCAGAGAAAATGGCATGTGCAAACTTTTCTCTGCGTCTCTTCAATCACTATAATTTCCATTGGTATGATTATGGACTGAGTGCCAAATGCAGATCTGTAGTTTAACTTGTTTTGGTGGCTGCTACCATTTCATGGAACACTGCTTCTTCCATGACCACAGTGGTTTAACATGCACTCAGCTCCTATTTCAAACTGGGGTTTGTTTCACCAACGCAGGTGCCACCAGGGGTTCTCGATTCACCGTCTTTGAAGCTATTTTCCCAGAAAATTTACTACAGCAACTTCGATTCATTTCCAAGGTGGGACTCTTGCGCTTGCAACAAAGCATTCACTAGTTAGAACGAGTGTTTCGCTTTTCGTGGCAGATATATATCCTACGGCCATGACAGAGTTGATATAGCTGAATCCATAAGCCATTTGACATGCGTTCAACAAGAGCATGTAGCTTCAAATACCATTTTTTGGTTGTGCACTTCGATCCTACCTCCAGGAACCAGATCTGTCGTTGTGCACGACTAATTAGATGTGGATTCTTCTCCTCTGAGTCGAGAAAGTCTCTTACACGTATGTATGCCTGCAGCGAAATTGCTAGGGTTCTATTTGCATGCATGTTGATGATGTGAGCGACCTCACTGTCTCAGAGGTTGTTTAACAGAGATAACTTTGCAGGTTGACCGTGCTGACTAGGACTGCTGAGGATTCTGAATTATCTTGATGAATTCAGAATAAATCAAAAGGTCGCTCTTTCTGTGAGACCATTTCTTCTGCGGAGCTTATCTTTTCCTGACGGGCGTGCAATTGAACGTGCTGCAAACAATATCTAAACAATCGATGTGGCATGCAAAATCCGGTTTCAGTGCCTTTGGACATAGTGACAGCAAATGCTTTAGGAATCATTGAAAATGGAGCTCTGTGGAGACAACTCGATATGGTCAGTAACTGCACCATCAAAAATTCAGCTTCCAAGGAGCATGTAACAATAAAATCTTTCTAAAATGGGACCAGCGCAGCAGATTTGAAGCATGATTATCTCCTGGAATATTGTTGTCGAGACTGCAAAAATCAAATCTTATCCACCCCTCTGAAATGTAGCGCAGCATGCCTTTTATGGCGTTGGATTTTCGGTCTATGCTTTTAGTTGCAACGCATGGATTAGGCGCGGTATATACAGCGGTTGGACTGTCAACACACCATACCACAACGTTGCCACTGTGGGCTTGTATATCTGTTCCAAGCTTTGCCATAGACTAATACTTTGGCATAAAACATTTGAGCCAATTGAATATTCCACATATGCTTTGCTTGGTGGTCTTACGTGGTTCCATATTATCAATTATACGTGCTACTATGGTTATAACACTGTGCTCCATGCCTTAGTCGAAGAGTATACCGCCATATGTATAGGTATAAACGTTTTCATTTGGCTCCACGCAATGTAAACGTTGAACGTTGGGTTCCATGCATGTAAACATTGAGCGCTGCACCATAAAATATATATCTGCTCCACCTTTGCTATAAAACGCAATCACAATGCATGTCTGCTCCGAAGTTTTGCATGCAAATTTTGGTCGTTAAAACTTTAGCGTAGAAGCACATTAACATGCTGCACATTGGTCCTGCGCCATGTCTCCACGTATCATTGACCGATATATATATATATATACATGCGTCTGCTCCAAACGTTTAGTCTGAGAAGAAACTTTTCCATCAAACATCTGCGTTCATTGTGCGTGTTTTAATCATACAGTTTGACCGCTTGAAAACCTGTCATCACCATTTGCGCCCATTTCACGTGGCCACGTAGTTTCGTTACCTCGTCTCACAGTGGTTTGACACGTATGCTTTACCCCTTCCGCGCTTTGGTTGTACCGCACCAAAGTTTCTATGACAGGTCACCATAGTTTGTATACATTCCGCCCCATTCCTTAAACATAGGTTTCGATTGCTACGTCCACCATAGAACTATTTAGGCCCATTCGAAATGTGTTATGGTATATTTTAGATCCGCAACTCTATATGTTTCAGACATTACATAACATTGCACCTTGGTTCAATAATATGATATCTACAACCATAGCCTAGGTCCATCGATTTGTGCCCATCATGAAGTTTAGGTTTGACAAAGATGCTTCCAAAGGTGCGTTTAGATTTTTAGATTGTGCCAAAACTTGTCATGCACCCATTACCTGAACCATAAAACCTACCAACTATACTTTGATGGGTGATGATGAGACTGACAAAAGTGTCGGATTTGAAGCGAC
Source organism: Pinus albicaulis (assembly GCA_034641835.2). Classification (NCBI taxonomy): domain Eukaryota; kingdom Viridiplantae; phylum Streptophyta; class Pinopsida; order Pinales; family Pinaceae; genus Pinus; species Pinus albicaulis. The sequence continues at coordinate 212,808,870 of CM076572.1, forward strand.
GAACTTTATAGTTCATCTCTATTCCTTTTCGATGCTTATCAAGATGCATTTGAACCTGTGAACCATTTCATCTAATTGTGGACAATAAAAGAAACCCTTTATTGCTGTGTCATTGTCTGGATAACATCAACATGTGCACTCTTAATATGGCATCCCTGTTAATAACGTGAGAAACCTTTGTCTTTTGATATCAGTGGCATTATCATAAGATTCTTCTAGTGCAGCTTACTCTTATTCCCCTTGGTGCCATGACAATCGTTGATGAATTGATCAGTCGGTGGATTGACCTATATAAACAACATAACCATAATTAGTTCATGGTTATTCTTTGCGAGTGGTGCCCCTAGACAAAATACATGGGACCGATGATCATAAGAGAAGTATTCAAACAATGCGCTTAATGACCCATGGCGAGGGAACTGAATGTACGGAAATTTCTTATTCGAATGAATGCTGGGTGATCCCTCCCTCACATGGCGCGATTGCAGCAACAACATCTGATCATGATGGTGAGAAAACTGAAGAGGGGTTGGGGATAGGTCAGTAGGATGTCACTGGCTGCAGGTTCGATGAAAGACCTTAACGACAACGCAAGCAGAGGGGGACCCGAAATTTTAAATATATCCAAAATTTTGGGTGGTGTTGTAGCGGCTACAACAAATGGCGAACCACTGGTAGAATCCAGCATCTCTGTCAATATCACAACAATAGCCTTAGTGATGCAAGGGAATATTGAACAAGCTGCACGGGTACCCTTTGTATTACTTTGGCCCTTTATGAGTATGCCTAATCCTTGTGCCTCACTAAGTCCCGCTAATCAGAAACACATCAAAGAGAAAGCTCACAGACGCCGGTAGCTTGTTGATGATGTGACGAGCAAGGCAGTGGGCTTATTATTTTCAGGATTTTAAGGTAAGTTTCTGGTGTTGCTTCACTGCCAGCAGGCCTGGAAAGTACCCCGGCGGAGTCACTTCAAGAAATCACAGACGTTGCTCCGCTGCCAGCGAGCCTGGTCAGTACCCCGGCGGAGTCGTTGCATTACCTCTCTGTGCAGGAAGCCTTTCTCGATCCTTTACCCTTATTTGTTTCATGTGCTTGTAGCACTTATTTTCATGTGCTCGTGGCACTTATTTTTCATGGGCGGATGAGGGATCCCGACTTATTTTACGAGCATGAGAGGTTGTTTCTTGTTTTACAGAAATTGAAAGATATCCTGATTTGGGTTTGGCCTCGTGCCAAACCTTCACATCCCATCCACCACAATAGGCGCAGCGTGTAGAACAACACATTAAAATGTCCAAGACTATGTTGGGCACAAGGCTTAGGCTTACGGGTAAGGGCCATTTCAACTCATCAGGTCTCCCACAGACAACCGGCTCGTATCTCCCCAGATAATAAGTTTAGACTCATAGGCATCTTGTTGATAATGCGACTTCGATGACTGGTCCTAAGAGAAAGCTGCCTCTTGAGATAGCCACCGCAACCTCACACAAAAAAATGGGGTTACTGTTTCAGCAATCAGGGAAAAACAAGACTACAAGGTGATAGGGTTGCAATGAGGGCTCATGAAGTTGCAGGCCATATGACAAAAATGATGTGAGGGAGAGAGAGTACGATGCAATGTAATAAGCGAGGCTCAAGGTGCAATGCAACGCCATGTGCGAGAACGATAAACCAGTTGTAGGTGGAAAAGAGGCGCACTACAAGCAACGATTATTTATGCAGCAACAAGCAACTGAAAAGGAAATGAAAGAAAATACTCGTAACATGATGTTGCCTGAGATATTAATTGTAAACAAAAAACAACAAACACACTTTTAAACTATGAAGTAAGATTGGGTAAGTAAACCTAATTAACTTTGAACTAAAAATTTATTGCAGGTCCTAGCTAGCCTACACCTAAACCCTAGTTTAACCAATGATGCAGTCGGGTTATGTAAAATCAGCTTTCCAGTGCAGCCACCATATCAGTTCCTGACCTGTAAGAACAAAAATGATCAGGATCATAGCTAATATCCAAAAAAGTGCAGCAACAGTAACACTTACCTGAGGAGCAGGTGCAACGGCAAAAGGATCATAGATACTTACCAAAGAACATGCCAGAATAGATTGTGCAAGATGAATTCCACTCTCATCTTGATACACAACAATATGTTCTTGAAACTCAACATTATGGGTAAATGACACAAAATCATTCATGCATGATCCTAGATCTGAGGGGTGATGGGTAAGCCAATTCCTATTCGCAAGCACATTCACTGGATGGGGTTGGTTGAACGAACCAGTATGCTCATTATGATAGTGAGGATCATCAGTTTTATGGAATGGAAACAATAAGCAAGTGCAAGGAGAATTATAGATGCATGCGCATCCCAGCGTAGAAACCCTAGCTTCGAAAACCCTAGTTCGGGGTTGCTCTTGGATTTGGTCAAGGGTATGAGTATCTAAATCCATTTTTAGTGTGGGTTGCAATTCCTTGCCATTTTGAACAAAATCTAGACCTTCGAGCGGGAGGTTTCCCAACGTCGATTGCTTAGCAAGATGAATAGGTAAATGAGCGTGATCATCAATTGTAGTGATTGGAAAGATATCAGTGAGCTCTATATCAGTTCGGCGAAATGTTTGCATGCTGACAGATTGATGATCCAATGTATTAGATTCTTTAGATTCGCCAGGATGGGGAGGATTTACCGTAAGGTTTCCAGGTGGTTGAGGGATTTGGAAAAAATCACATGTTAGTGTCTGATTGCAAGTGGTATTGGCTGGGCAACAACTGGAAAGATTAGAGACAATGACTGGCATTTTATTACCAGTGAATAAATTAGGGTATATCGGTTGTTGCACACCAGAGCTCAGGGAAACCTCATGAGAATGAAAAATACACCCAGACGAAATGATATCCGACGTGGTTATGTTGGGAGAAGCATGGTACTTGGGAGTTATTATTTCAGAAAGCCTAACTTGAGAAACCCTGGTTGGAGTTGTTTGAGGGGCCTCATCAGGGTCTAAAGAACTAGGAATGACAGCCGGCAAGAGCGAGGGTGCTTCTATTCCCTGATGGATACTCGAGTCTTCATCAAGTGGATTATTGAATTCAGGTGTCTTCATATGGTCAGCCAACAGATGCGAATGAAAATCCTCGGCAGTGTGATTGAAAGTGTTTTCAGGTGAGCAGGGATTGCTGCAACCATTTATTTGCTCAAGTTGGGTACCCGGCATGTTGGGTTCCCTGGGAGTTACCGACTGGGATGGGTTAGTAGAGGGGACATCCTGAAGTTGCCCAGATATGGAATCGCTCCTATGGTGCTCTAAAGATTCTGAGTGAGACAGATCAGATCTAAAAGATTCAACGGTTTTGAATTGTGATTGTGAAACATCATCTGCGTGCTTATGATTGTCGCCAATACCAGTATAAGGAAATTTTGAATGCCTCGAAGAAATTACTGGTGTGGCAGAATCGGGAAACAAACTAGGAAACAATGAACAAAAAGATTGAGTCGCAGGGGTGTTAACCCTACAAGGCTTTTCAACACGTGCATTCAAAGGACACAAAGATCTGGCAGACCTTATAAGGGAATCAAATTTATGCAGGGTAGGAGTCAATTCATAATCCGTATGTGAACCAGATTCATAGTCCAAATGTGAACTAGATTCATCATCCGAATCTGAACCAGTTTCATAATCCAAATATGAACCAGATTCATAATCCGAATGTGAACCAGAGTCATAATCCGAATATGAACCAGATTCATAATCCGACTGTGAACCAGATTCATAATCCGAATGTGAAATAGATTTAGGACTAAGTCCAGGGAGATATTGAGTGGGCTCGGGGTAGGTTTCATGAGCCAAAAGAGATAATGAGCCACTGGGGTGTTCAGATTCGACATGGTACATAAAAGACTCAAGGTCAGAACAGCCGTTGACTTGCGGGTTGTCATAGGGAACACTATGCTCAGGTTGGGTTTCTAACTGAAATGGTTCAAGGGAAATGAGAATCACATATGCGAACTTCTCTCTTAACAACCTCCAATCGACATCCTTTTCAGGGAACTCAAAACAATAATGAATGAATCTAATAGAAAACTCATCTAAAGATTCCTGAGGTTCCATTCTGATGTCATTTAACTTTATTAAAACGTTATGAAAATCATACCTGTGAAAAGCTTGTTGTAATTCACTGGCGAGTTGTTCAAATGAATGGATGGAAGCTTCCGGCAAAGTGCAGCACCATTGCTTAGTGTGACCTTCGAGAGTGAGGAAGAAAAGAAAACAAATGAAACCTTCATTTTCAATTTTGTAGCACTCACCAAAGTCATAGAAATCTAAAAGGTGCTGGGTTATAGGTACCCCATTTTCACCATCAAATTTTAACTGGGACAAGTGATACATAAGTTTATCGGGGATGAAGTATCCAGGTTCATAAAACTCCGACAAACATCTCGGGAGAATGATTTGGGAACGAGCCATTACAGATATGAGATTAACTATAGGCTCTAAAGGGTCAGCTTGTCATCTGGCCCCCCCTTCTCGTTAACCATATGGTCGGAGGTTCAGGCCCTCCTTCTAGCGCCAAATATGTTGACGGGAAAATTGGTCTGGCCAACAGTAGGGGATCTTCCCAGTAGAAAGTCCCAATTAGACCTTAAACCGTTTGGAGTAGGGATCCCGTCCGGGGTGTGGGTCCGGCTACCACTTAAGACGCCTTCGTTCCTGTCTCAAAAGAACCTGATTGAACCTGCGGGCACACACTTATTCATAGGATACAAAATACGTGATTGATGCATTGAACATGTCCACAACACTATGCGTAGCAAGAGAATAAATAAAACATATACGCCCGAAGAGATGCAGTTAACGACACGTCTTTGGGGTTATGCTTGTAAGGTATCTGACCACAGAAGAAATAGTTCTTAATGGCAAGACTCCCCTTTACTTCCTGAAAGATAAAACGAAATGCTAATAGACAAAGTTACTAACATCCATTTAGAAAGCGATAAAATTAAACATCATTAACACAAGCATAGATAAACATGATGTATAAATGATGTTATTGAAAATGCAGTTTCATTAATCATAGGATGTTCTGAAACTGTTCAAGGAATACACACAGTGTTGTCACAGCAAAACACATCATCCGACAAAGGGGTTTTAACAAGTATTCGTATTCATATGTCTAAGAATATGATCTTTCAATACAATGCAATGTAGCTCTTGAGTTTCCAAAAGAAAAATCCCCCTTTTACAAGCTACCAAAGGAGTATTTATAATGCAAAACCTGCCCTTTGGGCTTCCTTGACCTTTCGTCTTCTTGACCGTTGGGCTGCCTTGCGACCCAGTGTCTTTTTCGACCTGCGACCTGAGCCGCTGTTGCGACCTGCGACTTGGCTGCTGTTGCGACCTGCGACCTGGCTGGGTCGCGGGGTCGTGGATCATGAAAACAGATGCACATGCGACCTTGCGACTAGGCCGCTGGATCGCAGGGTCGCAGATTGTGAAAACAGATGCACATGCGACCTTACGACCTGGCGACTAGGTCGCTGGGTCGCGGGGTCGCATATTGTGAAAACATATGCACATGCGACCTTGCGACCTGGCGACTAGGTCGCTGGGTCGCAGGGTCGCAGATTGCGAAAAAAGATGCACATGCGACCTTGCGACCTGGCGACTAGGTCGTTGGGTCGCAGGGTCGCAGATTGTGAAAACAGATGCACATGCGACCTTGCGACCTGGCGACTAGGTCGCTGGGTTGCAGGGTCGCAAAAGAGAGGAAAACCATAGAAATGTGACCTTGCGACCTACTGGGGTTTGCGACCTCGCTACCTCGGCCGTCGGCGACCTGCAACTTGAAGAAATCTGTGACCTGCGACTCCAAGCAGATCTGCGGATTTTGTAGCAGTATTCCTCATCTCACATGCTTTGAAAATCGGTCCTCTTGTTTGCTAGGGAAAACCTTGGCTCTTATGTGCAAACAGAGTGGTTCCTCCTGTAATAAAATAACACAGGTCACATATCTTCATGATGAAATAATAAAAATAAAGCTAAGGGTATTTTAATTGATTTGTAAGAGAGAAAACAATGAATTTAGACCCCTGTGTGGTCAAGATTTTGTCATCAGATAAAATGGCATGTGCAAACTTTTCTCTGCGTCTCTTCAATCACTATAATTTCCATTGGTATGATTATGGACTGAGTGCCAAATGCAGATCTGTAGTTTAACTTGTTTTGGTGGCTGTTACCATTTCATGGAACATCGCTTCTTCCATGACCACAGTGGTTTAACATGCACTCAGCTCCTGTTTCAAACTGGGGTTTGTTTGGCGAACGCAAGTGCCACCTGGGGTTCTCAATTCACCATCTTTGAAGCTATTTTCCCAGAAAATTTACTACAACATCTTCAATTCATTTCCAAGGTGGGACTCTTGCGCTTGCAATAGAACATTCACTAGTTAGAACGAGTGTTTCACTTTTCCTGGCAGATATATATCCTACGGCCATGACAGAGTCGATATAGCTGAATCCATAAGCCATTTGACATGCGTTCAACAAGAGCATGCAGCTTCAAATACCATTTTTTGGTTGTGCACTTCGATCCTACCTCCAGGAACCAGATCTGTCATTGTGCACGACTAATTAGATGTGGATTCTTCTCCTCTGATTCGAGAAATTCTCTTACACGTATGTGTGCCTGCAGCGAAATTGCTAGGGTTCTATTTGCATGCATGCTGATGATGTGAGCGACCTCACTGTCTCAGATGTTGTTTAACAGAGATAACTTTGCAGGTCGACCGTGCTGACTAGGTCTGCTGAGGATTCTGAATTATCTTGATGAATTCAGAATAAATCAAAAGGTCACTCTTTCTGTGAGACCATTTCTTCTGTGGAGCTTATCTTTTCCTCACGGGCGTGCAATTGAATGTGCTGCAAACAATATCGAAACAATCGATGTGGCATGCAAGATCCGATTTCAGTGCCTGTGGACATAGTGACAGCAAACGCTTTAGGAATCATTGAAAATGGAGCTCTGTGGAGACAGCTCGATATGGTCAGTAACTGCACCATCAAAAATTCAACTTCCAAGGAGCATGTAACGATAACATCTTTCTAAAATGGGACCAGCGCAGCAAATTTGAAGCGTGATTATCTCCTGGAATATTGTTGTCGAGACTGCAAAAATCAGATCTTATCCACCCCTCTGAAATGTAGCGCAACATGCCTTTTATGGCGCTGGATTTTCGGTCTGTGCTTTTAGTTGCAACGCATGGATTAGGCACGGTATATACAACGGTTGGACTTTCAACACACCATACCACAACGTTGCCACTGTGGGCTTGTATATATGTTCCAAGCTTTGCCATAGACTAATACTTTGGCATAAAACATTTGAGCCAATTGAATATTCCACGTATGCTTTGCTTGGTGGTCTTACGTGATTCCATATTATCAATTATACGTGCTACTATGGTTATAGCACTGCGCTCCATGCCTTAGTCGAAGAGTCGACCGCCATATGTATAGGTATAAACATTTTCATTTGGCTCCACACAACGTAAACGTTGAACATTGGGTTCCATGCACGTAAACATTGAGCGCTGCACCGTAAAATATATATCTGCTCCACCTTTGCTATAAAACACAATCCGTGCATGTAAAACATTTTTGTAATTTTGGTCGTTAAAGATTTAACGTAGAAGCATTAACATGCGCACGACAGTCTCGCGCCATGTCTCCACGTATAAAGTTGGCCGATATATATATATATATATATATATATATATATATATATATATATATATATATATATATATATATATATATATATATACATGCGTCTGCTCCAAACGTTTAGTCTGAGAAGAAACTTTTCCATCAAACATCTGCGTTCATTGTGCGTGTTTTAATTATACAGTTTGACCGCTTGAAAACCTGTCATCGCCATTTGCGCCCATTTCACGTGGCCACGTAGTTTCGTTACCTCGTCTCATGGTGGTTTGACACGTATGCTTTACCCCTTCCGCGCTTTGGTTGTACCGCACCAAAGTTACTATGACAGGTCACCATAGTTTGTATACATTCCGCCCCATTCCTTAAACATAGGTTTCGATTGCTACGTCCACCATAGAACTATTTAGGCCCATTCGAAATGTGTTATGATATAGTTTAGATCCGCAACTCTATATGTTTCAGATGCTACATAACATTGTGCCTTGGTTCAATTATATGATATCTACAACCATAGCCTAGGTCCATCGATTTGCGCCCATCATGAAGTTTAGGTTCGACAAAGATGCTTCCAAAGGTGCGTTTAGATTTTGAGATTGTGCCAAAACTTGTCATGCACCCATTACCTGAAGCATCAAACCTACCAACTGTACTTTGATGGGTGATGATGAGACTGACAAAAGTGTCGGATTTGAAGCGACGAACTTTATAGTTCATCTCTATTCCTTTTCGATGCTTATCAAGATGCATTTGAACCTGTGAACCATTTCATCTAATTATGGACAATAGAAGAAACCCTTTATTGTTGTGTCATTGTCTGGATAACATCAACATGTGCACTCTTAATATGGCATCCCTGTTAATAACGTGAGAAACCTTTTTCTTTTGATATCAGTGGCATTATCATAAGATTCTTCTGGTGCAGCTTACTCTTATTCCCCTTGGTGCCATGACAATCGTTGATGAATTGATCAGTCGGTGGCTTGACCTATATAAACAACATAACCTTAATTAGTTCATGGTTATTCTTTACGAGTGGTGCCCCTAGAAAAAATACATGGGACTGATGATCATAAGAGAAGTATTCAAACAATGCGCTTAATGACCCATGGCGAGGGAACTGAATGTATGGAAAGTTCTTATTCGAACGAATGCTGGGTGATCCCTCCCTCACATGGCGCGATTGCAGCAACAACATCTGATCATGATGATGAGAAAACTCAAGAGGGGTTCGGGATAGTTCAGTAGGATGTCAGTGGCTGCAGGTTCGGTGAAAGACCTTAACGACAACGCAAGCAGAGGGGGACCTGAAATTTTAAATATATCCAAAATTTTGGGTGGTGTTGTAGCGGCTACAACAGGAGGATACTGGCTCACAAAATGAGGTAAGGTAATCCTGATTAAATATGTGTTTTTTGCACTCCCTATTTACCAAGCATCATTCCTGACTGCTCCAAAAAGCATGATGGATCAAATCTCCAAACTTCTTCGAGATTTCCTTTGGCAAGGGGGGAAGGGAAATCAGAAAAAAAATTCATTTAGTAAAATGGGACCTGGTTAAAAGATCAATCTTAGAGGGAGGACTGCATATTCGTGACCCTGCTCTTGTCAATCTGGCGATGGGAGGAAAAATTATGTGGAAATTATTCAAGGATCCCAAACATCCAGTCAGTGAAATCTTGAAATCGAAGTATGCTCACAATATTCCGCTCAGAAATCTGCAAACAATCCAAATAATCAATTGCACATAGGTATGGAAATTATGCATTAAAAGTATAATTTTTTTTAAAGGAAAGGCGTATAAGATCCTAGGCAACGGTAAGCATATAAATCTGTGGTATGACCGCATAATGGACCAAGACCCTCTCTTTGAAATAGAAGAAATCGCAGATTTAAAAAACTGGTTGGAGCGCCCAGGGATTAATAGTGCCCACGACTTATCCAAGTGGGACAGCCATGACGATTGGCAAGGGTGGGACTTCTTTGGCGTCCCAGATCGTTTAATTCAGCAAAATCACATCCTCAAGGAATTGTTGGAAGAGGCAGCCCCAGTGAATAGAAAAAGGAAGGATAGCTGGGGCTGGGGGAAAACAGGAAGCTATACAACACCAGCAGCCTATAAAGCCCTCCATCCCACAAGGAACAACAGTATAACACTGGAATTTTGGAAGAAAGTATGGGAACCGCTTGCATTACCCAAAGTTAATTTCTTCTTTTGGACGTTGGTCCACAATAAGCTGTTAACTGGAGATAACCTGGAGAAAAAAAGCATAACTAGGCCGCATAGATGCGAGCTTTTTAGAAACAATATCGAAATAGCCAAGCATCTCTTCATGGAATGCATGTTTGCCAAAGAAGTGTGGGGACTCATTCTCCATGAGCTGTAAATTTCAGTCCCTCCATTTAAATCTGTTACAGACTTTTTTGCCTCATGGACTCAATGCTACCCCAATAAAATCCCCAGTAAATCCTTCTAGCGAAAATTCTGGATTTCCATCCCCAAATTCATGTGCTGGCAGATATGGTTGGCCCGGAACAACCTGATATTCAATGAAACTATGCAAGCTCCCCTCTCAGTAGTAGTAAAGGCTAAATCTTTCCTCCTAGAAGCAGCCCAACAACAATATTTCTTATAAGATCCCTTGCTTCTCCCTGAAGAAAAGAGGTGGTTGGGCCCCCTTGTTCCCCACCCTCGAAAGCAGCTGTTAGCCCCTCATTCAGTAAATCTAGAATGGCGCAAAAGAGACTCTGATGCTACCATTCAAGAATGGTGGCGAAAACAAAACTTAACCACGATTTTCTTTGATGGGGCTTCCAAAGGTAACCCCGGAGTAGCAAGAGCAGGAGGGGTCATCTATGCCCCATATGGATCAAGAAGGGACTGCTTTTGTTGGGGCATCGGGCAGAAAACCAAAAACCAAGCAGAGATTCTAGGCCTTCTCAAAGCTTGTCAAATAGCCAGAGACAAAGGTGTCAAAGAATTCCAAGCTTTTGGAGACTCAGAAATCTTAATAAAAAAATTAAATTCGGAACAGTTGTTCAGCAACGCAAGTCTCAACAAAACTCTGAGTAGACTAAAGAGAGTCTTGCTCGATTTTGCCTCCTACAAATTCTTTCATATTCTCAGAAACTCGAACAGCGAAGCAGATCTAATGGCGAACAAAGGATGCGCTCTCTTGAAAGGACAACTCCTTATAAATGATGATAACTCATTTCAAATTTGTAACCCATGAGAATGCTTAAACTTATAACAGCACTAGAAATAGGGATAGCTGCAATGTAATGGTGGCTGCTTTGGCGTAAGTCCAACCTTTTTCTCCAAATAAATAAAAACACACCCATTTATATAAAAAAAATATATATATATATTAAATAATAAGATTCTAGAACTTACTAACTTAGAATAATTTAATATATTATTACTATAATTAATAAAATAAGATTATTCACTAACTAATTATTGATAAAATATAATGAAATTAATATAAATAAAATTAAATAATGGTTTACTAACTAATATTAACATTAATTTATTCAAATAATTGTTTACTAATTAATATTAACATTTTTCCCAGAAATAAATAAATATTAATAATTTTTAAATAATTATTTATTTTTGTTTTATTATTTATTAATTTTTTTAAAAATTAATTATCTATTTTAATTAATTGTAAATAAAAATTAATTAATAAAGATAATTATTAAAAGTAAATAATTTAATTATTTAAAGAAAAAAAAAGAATTACTGATGAAACTAACAACACCTAAACTCTAGAATTCAATAGAAAAAAAAACCCTGAGATTAAATAAATAAATTAAATAGAATAATTTATCAAATTATTATTGTTAAAATTATTACTTAAAAAGTAAAAAAAAAAAAATACAAGATAAATCAGATGAAAATATTAATTATTATTAATTTTGGTTGGCTCTTTTTATTTTATCTTTTCCTCTATTAATCCTTACCTAAATTCTTCTTTCAATCGTTCATTCAAAAACCTATCCTGAAGATGGATCCTTTATGGGATTTGGAACGTCGACGAATGTTCTATAACATTGTGGATAATTCGGAAATTTTTTCAATAACTAATAACCACAGGAGCTTAAAAATCATAATATATGTATGTCACTGAGGTGGGAGATTATATTGTTTCTTTTTGGACATTCATAAGTTTGTATTAATATGCATGCAACAATAAAATGAAGATATATATATATATATATATACACACACACACACACACACACACACACACACACGTTGTGGTTCACAAATCCAATGTGCACGCACACCTATATACCTGCTATGTCCACGAGAAAATCTCGAAAGACTCTCTTGAGGGGATATAACCGTCAGTATTACACGTGAGGCCTAATACGAAGGGCGTCATAGAGATCTGATCTCGTAACCTCCCAACTAGAAAAGTACTTAATAACGAAAACTCAACAAGTTCAGCTACTTTTAGGACTAAATGAAGCTTAATGTCCATCTATATTAAAATTCAATTTTCAGTTTCAACTTATATTAACATGCATATGCATTAAGTTTGAATTTTCATTTGCAATTAACTACACCCCTTGTTTGGTTAATAAACTTGTGTTAATAGCATATTAATTATTCATTACATTAATAAATTTGTACTCTTTTATTGTGACCATCAACAAAGTGAATTTTGTATTAATATGCATATGTATTAAATTTCAATTTTAAACTTGGTATTAAGTGGAAAAGAAACAAAATCAAATGCCTATTTGGAAAAGCTTAAAAGTTTGTATTTAGAAATGTAGAAAAGTTTGTATTAACAAAACTGAAAATGTTTTATTAAATCTATGTGAGCGAGTGTATGTTAAGTTTCAATATTAACAATGAGCTTGTTTTAAGTTCAATATTAATATTAAGTTTTAAGATTGTGCTAATAAATGATATGTTTGCTTTAAATTTTATTATTATATATCATTATTAACTTTGAGGTAAGTTTCAATGTTAATATTAAGTTTTATTATAAAGTTTAATATTAAGTATCAATATTAATATATATCTATTTTTTTTTTGTTTTCATCGGAAGGTCATGGACAATGTACAAGTTTTAAAATTTAGCTGAGATTTATATTAGATTGTCAAACAAGAAGAATTCCTTGCTTGTTTACAAAATATGGTATTTAGCACAACTAGATTTAAAGAAGAAATGGACTCTTTAGTACTTGACGATACTTTGGACATGGTTTCATTGTCTATAAGTAAAAGAGCAATGCAATATAAATGGGTTTATAGGCTGAAGGAAGAAGATGGAGGCAAAATGAGGTACAAGGCTAGACTTGTTGTAAATAATGGTATAGATTTTAATGAAATATTTCTCTTATTGTTAATATGAATTCAATTAGAACTATTGAAGGTTAGTGGCAATAAAACATTTTCATCTTCAATAGTTAGAAGTGTTAAAAATGCAACAAGAAATTCCTAATTTAATTTTGTCTTTGATTAAATTAGGAGAAAAAATGAAATTCCATGTCACCAAACAACTTGTAAAAGTTAAATGAGTTATTTTCACTTAGTTAGCTTAGTTAATTCGAATAGGGGGAAGAACTTGAGTTGTGTACAGAGATTCCTAAATTTTAGGAGCCTAGGTTGAGTTAATTTGATTTGTAACAATTTAATTCAATTAAATTGAGTCATGACTAGTTAAACTAGTTCCAACTGTTGGAGGAACTAGTGCGAGGTCTAGTAGCGGGGTGTGTACTCGGTGATCAACCAATTAACTGATCAATCAGCCTAAATTAACTCATGCATGCACACAATTTGAGTTACCAAGTTGAGGTTAGAGTTCAAGCGCAATGTACTATCAGTTGTAGAATATTCCAAATTGTACAGGTCATGCATGGAGTCAAAGGAATTGCACAATTCTCATTGAGGAATTTCCTAATTAATAGGGGCCTAATTCCCAAGGAAACAATGCAAGGAAATAGGAGCTTGGAGGCCTGGAAATTTGGCTAAGTGTTGGCCAAAGATAGTTAGTTAGGCAGAGGATAGAAGATATAGGTGTAGGTTGAGTAGAGCATATTGTATCCCTCAAGTTACTTTGATTAATGCAATACATATGATAAGGGGTTTTGAGCAGTTGTTTCCCCTAGATATATCTCTGTGTATGTCTATTGACTCTTGATGCATGTTATTGATTCTTATTCTCGACCATGAATTTAATTTCGTAGATTGGTAGATTGGTATAATAGATTATTGTCTTTTTACTTAGTAAATGTCATGAGCAGATTGAATCTACACAATAAATTTCTACACGGTATTAGAGCTAGATTCACAGTAGAGAAGAGAATTCAAAGTTGTCAATGCAGGAGGTTCGGGGTTGTAGATTAGGTTGCAGGATTTCTTCAGGACTGAGACGATGACTTTCAGTGGACTAAGGCTCGAGTATGCCCTTGAGAGAAGCTTGAATTATGTTGCATTTAAGGATCAGATGGAGGCAGTACTGGAGGATAATGGGTTAAAGGAATACATTAATAGTAATGTTCTAAAACCAACAACTATTGATGCACATAATCTAGCATAATGGAATAAGTGTGTTGCTAGGGAAGGAGAATAATATTGGAGGGAGTACGAGATCATATTGTCTCTAATATCCATGGGAAAGAGACTTCATTTGCAATGTGGCAAGCAATGAAAGAATTGTTCCATAATAATAATGACCATAGTTAGCTGGCACTAAAGGACAAGCTTCAAAGTATTAAGATGCAAAAGAGTGTAACAATTTCGCAGTACCTGAGCAGGTTCACATAACGTTGTGATGAAATTGGCGAGGTCGATGTTACAGTCCCTGAAGAATATTTGGTAGCTCTGGCACTCTTGGGTCTTCCCAAGAGTTGGGATAGTTATCAAGATTCTATAAATCGTAGAGAGAAACTACCAAGCTGGGAGCGGTTATGGTATGATCTAATGTAGGAAGAAATAAGGCGAAGCAACATAGATGGGACCTCATCAAAGGTTGAGGATGAGGAGAGTTGTGCCTTGGCTGGAAAGGCTAAGAAAGGGAAAGGGAAGAAATCCCAATCCAAAGGAGATTACAGTCAAGGGAGAAAGAAAAAGGACTTGTCCAAAATCAAGTATTTTCATTGTCATCAATTCAAGCACTATGCCACGAAATTCCCACATAATAAAGAAAGCAATAAGACCGCAATAACATCAGCGGGTGAAGCTCTAGCTTCATAATTCGAGCTTGATTTTACCGTCATTGCATGCATGAAAAGCACAAAGTTGGGAAGTGTTTGGTATCTCGATAGTGGTGCCTCATTCCATATGATAGGGAACAAAGATTTCTTCAGTGACTTGGAGGAGAAATACCTCCAGATGCACATATATATGGGAGATGATGGGAAGTATAGTGCGATCGGTATCTATACAATTATTTTTCAGAGGAGTTTGGCTCCCCTCTTGGGCTCAAGGATGTGATGTTTGTTCCAGTTCTAAAGAAGAATTTGGTTTCCGTCACGATGTTAGAATATCATGGCTATGTTGTGAGATTCAAAAAAAGAAAGGATTTATTGCGACACATCACCACGGGACAAGTGAAGCAGATCAAGGTTCAGGTGAAGAACCTCTACAGGCTAGATGTGGTAGGTTGTGTTGCTTTGAGCACAAAGGGAGGAGGTGCATAGCCAATATGTCAACGAATTATGGCATAGAATACTTGGTCATTTGCACTATGGAGCTTTGAAGATGTTGCAAAAGATCACCACAGGCCTCCCTATGGAGAAATTGAGTAGAAAAAAACATGCAAAGTTTGTACCCCGGGGAAGTACACAAAATACACCTTCAATGATCGGGATTGCAGGGCACATGAAATCCTTGAAAGGATCCACTCTTATGTTTGTGGACCTTTCTCGACAACCTCCACGTCCAAGCACAAGTATTATTTTATATTTGTAGATGATTTCTCACGTAAGTGCTGGATTTTATTCATGTATCATAAATACTAGACATTCTCTAAATTCGTTGAGTTTAAAGCACTCGTTGAGAAAGAATTTGGAAAAAAATTGTGGAGGCTCTTATAAGTGATAAAGGTGGTGAATATGTGTCGAATGAGTTTTAAAACTTATGTCCAAAGGAGGACATTAAACGAGAGTTGGCAACACCCCATAACCCACAACATAATGGGGTGGCTTAGAGGAAGAACATAAGTATTGTGGGAGCAACACAGGCGATGATACATGATCACAAAATACCTCTACACTTGTGGGCCGAAGCATGTCACACAACGGTATATGTGCAAAACATGAGTCCTCATCAGATTCTCGAGA
Source organism: Pinus albicaulis (assembly GCA_034641835.2). Taxonomy (NCBI): domain Eukaryota; kingdom Viridiplantae; phylum Streptophyta; class Pinopsida; order Pinales; family Pinaceae; genus Pinus; species Pinus albicaulis. The sequence goes on from CM076572.1 coordinate 212,824,896, forward strand.
TGAGTACACCAGAAGAATCTTTTTCAGGGAAGAAGCTAGATATGTCACACTTCATGATCTTTGGATCATCAATATATTACCATGTTTCCAAGGAAGCAAGGAAGTAGCTAGAACCAACAACTGAGTTGGGAATATTTGTGGGGTACAAAAATACACCTCAAAACTATCGGGTGTTCCTGCCATCTCTCAGGATGACAGCCGTTCATAGAGATGTAAAGTTCGATGAAGAGAAGGAAATGAAGTGTTCCCTTGAGATGGAGTTTCAGTTGCTTGCAAACCATGAGTTTTCGACTCTGAAGGAAGAAACTCAAGAAGATATGGAGCAACCAGATGCAGAGGATCAGAGAGTGGAGGCAAACACTCAAGCAGAGACATCCAGGGAAGGAAGGAAGCAGACCAGGAAAGCTGGAAAATTATTACAGGATGCTAGAGATAATGTGGGAGCACCCACATCATAGCGTAGGCAGAGGAGGTCACCATATCGATACATAAGATACGTGGCTCTAATGAGAGAGCTAGAAGAGATAGAACCAACCTCATTTGAGGAAGAAGTAGAGAAGCCAGTATGGGTTGATGCTATGGTAAATGATTATGACTCCATCGTTATAAATTGTGTTTCAGAAGTGGTCTCGAGACCTGCAGACAAGTTAGTGGTGTGTTCAAGATGGATTTACAAGGTAAAGAATGCAACATATGGAAGAATCGAGAAGCACGAGGCCAGGTTTGTGGCCAAGGGATACTCTCAAGTAGAAGGGATTGGCTATGAAGAGACCATTTCTCTTGTAGAAAAGTACTCTTCCATCAGATCGATTCTTGCTTTGGCTGCACAAATGGGGTGGAAAATCCACCAGATGGATGTGAAGACACCATTCCTTAATGGAGTAGTTGAGGAGGAGGTGTACATTGAACAACCTAAATGATTTTAGACCTTTGACAAAGATTCACATGTGTGCTGACTCAAGTGAGGGTTGTATGGGTTGAAACAAGCACGTCATGCTTGGTACACCAGGATCGATAACTACCTCACCGGGTTGAGCTCCACCAAAAGTGAAGTAGATGCAAACCTTTACCACATTCTGGTAGAAGGTAAATTGTTGATTATTGTTATTTATGTTCATGACTTTATTTTGACTGGTGATGAACAACTTATCAGGTCTTGCAAGGAGGATCTTGAAAGAGAGTTCAAAATGAAGGACATGGGGTTGATGCACTATTTCCTTGGTTTGGAAGTATGGTAGAAAGATGGTGAATTGTTTGTCTCTCGGGGTAGGTATGCCAACGAGATATTTTAGAAGTTTCACATGGACAGATGCAAACCCATGGAGACTCTTTAGCGACAAACTGGAGGAAAGAGGATGTCACTTCAAGTGAGAAAGTGGATGTTACCATGTATAGACATTTCATGGGTTCTCTCATGTATTTGGTGAACACACATATATACATGTGTTATGTGATCAATTAGTTGAGTCAATCCATAGTTCGACTGACCAAATTATTTTGGAGGGTGGATAAACATGTACTACGGTACCTAAAAGGCACCACTTAGTTTGGTCTTTGGTTTAGATGTGACAGAGGGAGTGAAGTTGCAAGGATTCATAAATGGAGATTGGGTTGGAATTCCATCAGATCAGAAGATAACTTTAGGAGGAATTTTCAGTATTGGGTCAACAATAGTTTCTTGGTACAACAGGAAGCAGAGATCAGTTGCATTTAGTTCAGTAGAAGCAGAGTACATGGCTACCAATCAAGTAGCTTGTGAGGCTATCTGGATGAGGAAGATCCTTGTTGGGTTATTTGGTCAAATGATGGAGCCTACAATGATTTACTGTGACAATCAGATTTGTATCAATGTATCTGAGAATCTAGTTTTTCACGATCGTTCCAAGCACATAGATATCTGGTACCACCATATTCGAGATTGTGTGTAGAGGTGGATCATGTTGTTATAGTACATTCTAATAGAGGAGCATGATGAAGATATTTTTACAAATTCCTTTTCAAGAGGAAAATTAAAGTTCCATAGAAGTAATATTGGGATATATGATAAACCCTTTATTATTGAGAGGGAGTGTTGAAAATGTAGCAAGAAATTCGTAATTTAATTTTTCCTTTGATTAAATTAGGAGAAAAATCGAAATCCCATGTCAACAAACAACTTGTAAAAGTTAACTGGGTTATTTTCAATTAGTTAGCTTAGTTAATTCAAGTTGGAGGAAGAACTCGAGTTGTGTACAATGATTCCTAAATTTTAGAAGCCTAGGTTGAGTTAATTTGAGTTGTAACAATTCAATTTAGTTAAATTATGTCATGATCAGTTAAACTAGTTCAAATTGTTGGAGGAACAAGTGGGAGGTATAGTAGTGGGGTGTGTACTCAATGATCAACCAGTTCACTGATAAATCAGCCTAAATTAACTCATACATGCACAAAAATCGAGTTGCCCATTCGAGATTGGAGTAAGGGTAGTGTACTACTTGTATCATATTCCAAATTGCACAGGTCATGCATGGAGTCAAAGGAAGGCCTAAAGGAATTGCACAATTCCCATTGAGGAATTTATTAATTAATAGGGGCCTAATTCCCATGGAAACAATGCAAGGAAATAGGATCTTGGGGGCTTGAAAATTTGGCTAAGTGTTGGCCAAAGGTTGTCTGTCAGACATGATAGAAGATATAGGTGCACGTTGAGATCAAGGTTGAGCAGAGCATATTGTATTCATCCATTTCCTTTGATTAATGCAATAAAAATAATAAGGGGGTTTGGGCAGTTTCTTTCCCCTAGATATATCTCTTTGTATGTGTGTTGAATCTTTATGCATGTTATTTATTCTTGTTCTTGATCATGAATTTACTTCCGCGGATTGGTAGAGTAGATTCTTGTCTTTTGATTTAGTAAAGTTCATGAGAAAATTGAATCTACAATAAATTTCTCCAAGAAGTAAAGACAACGTCTCTCCATAAAGACTTGGAAGAAGAGTTTTTTGTGCAACAACCATAGGGGTGTGAGGTCAAATGGAAGGAAACTTAGTGCAAAATAAAGAAGAGCTTGTATGGTTTAATGAAAAATTTAAGACGATAACATTTGAAGTTTGACAAGTTTATGGTAGAACAAGATTATAGTAGATATCAATCTTTCCATTTCTTTTCTTTTTCATGAGACTAGATAATGGCGTCTATAATATTTTGTTATTTAATGTAGATGGCATGCTTGTTAGAGGGTCAACTATGTAGGATATAAGTTTGCTCCAAAGAAAATTAGATAATTCATTAGCTACGAAGGATTTTGGTGTTGCAAAGCAAATCCTTGGTATGAGAATAATAAGAGCTAGGAAAAACATAAATTAAAGTTGTCTCAAAGTGAATACATATAAAAGGTATTAGAAAAATTAAAATGAAATATGCAAAACCAAATAGCACACCTTTAGCTAGCCATTTCAAATTGACTAAGAATATGTGTCTCAAAACACAAGATGAGATTGACTACATGACTCCAAGGTTCCATATTCATCAACAATTGGTGGCTTCAATGTAAGCAATGATGTGCACAAGGCCGAATATTTCACATGCAGTTGGATTTGTGAGCATGTATATGAACAATCAATAAAATAGATTCTTAGGTATTTGAGAGGTACTACTACTCAAGAATCATGCTCTAGAGGTTGAAACACTGTTCTATGGGGATGTGTTGACTCAAATACAGTAGGTAATATAGATATCAAGAGGAGAAACATAGGGTATGTTTTTTACTATAGGTAGAACAATACTAGGATTTCAAAATTGCAAAGGGTTATTTCAATTTCAACAACAAAATCACGGTATGTTGTTGCTACAAAGGCTAGTAAAGATATGACGCATTTATAGAGGTTCATGGAGGAATTGGGAAAGAAGCAGGAGAATAATAGGTTATGTATCAAATCTTTCGGTGAAAATCACATTGGAGAAATTTGTGTCGTATAGTGATAACGAGAGTTCCATTTTCCTTATAAGTAACTTAACCTTCCATTCTAAGACTAGGCATATGCAACTCAGGTAGCATTTCATACGATCAATTTTGGAAGATGGACAATTAAAGTTGGAAAATTTACATACTAGCCAGAATACTTTAGACATGTTAATGAAGGAAGTAACCAAGGATATACTAAGTTTTTGTTTAGTTTCAGTTGGTATTCAAGAATTATAATGAAGATGAGAATGTGGTTAGGACCAAATTTGAAGCATAGTCCAATAGGTGTAGTAGCAGTGTAGATGTTGTAATTATTCTCTAAGTGGGAGATTGTTGGTTGTGGATCCTGATTTTCTTCTTGATTTAGAGGTCTTATTTTTTAGCTATGTTTGGACTCTAGTTCATAAGGGATGTGTAAGGTGGCTTTCCCATATATTATTATCACCACAAGGTTCGGGGTGAGGGGGTGACGATTCCTTAAAGCAACCCTTGGTGGGGGTTTGAGGGAAATGTCCTCAAAGAGAATTATTTTGGAAAAAATTCATTGTAAATTATTATAATTTCACAGTCAATATGGACCGCTCATCATTAGGTCACAAATTTGATGGTAGATGTTATGTCAGGGTTTTTTATCCTCGAAGGAAACCATATTTTTTAGGGAATTGTATTGTGGCAGTGTAATGTTAAGAGAGCATTGTAATTGAGAGAAAGGATATTGTGAGAGGGGGAGAGGAGGAGGTTGGAGCATATGTGTTGCAAGTTGTATGCCTTAATTTTTTGTATGGAATAAAGGGAAGGTATGGTCATTTCTTTATGGATGTAGCCCAAACTAGGTGAACTGCATATATTGGTGTCTCCTTTGTATTGTTTCATCGTATGTTTTATTTCCGCATTCATTTTGATTTTATTGTTTCATGATTTTATTCCTAACACATAATGACTTGTGTGGTCTAATGGAGACTATGTCTTTTGGCAAGGCCATCTATTTTCTTACCTTCCCTGATGATTACTCCATGAAGGATTAGGTATATTTTTGTTCAAGGGAAGTCTAAAGTGTTTTATTATTTTTTAAGTTCAAGGAAGAGGTTGAAAATCAAAGTGGTTTGAAAATTCTCACCCTAAGAACATATAATGTTGGAGAATATAAATCAAATAAAATTTTCAGTTATTGTAGGGAGAATGGAATAAATCAAGAGTTTAGCAATTCATACTCTCCTTGACAAAATGGAGTCATGGAAAGAAAAAATAGGACCATAATTGTGATGGCTTGAAGTATGCTAAAACCAAGCCTCTTGGGAATGTTTTTTGGGCCAAAGCAGTGCACACGATGATCTACACTCTCAACAAATGTCCTACGAGAGTTGTATTGAATTTTATTCCAAAGGAAGCATGGCCAAGATACAAACCAAGTGTTGCATATATCAAAGTTTTTGGTTGCATTGCATATTCACATCTTGCTAAGGAAAAATGGAGATAATTGAATTATAAAAGTGTGAAGTGAAATTTGTATTGCGTATAATACTAAAACAAAAAGTTACAGATTATTTGATCCTCAAGCAAAGCAAATTATAATAAGTAGATGTTGTATTTGATGAACAAGGAGTTTATGAGCCAAAGAATGTACAAATAGGATTGAGTAAAAATGAATTAGAAATTGATAATGTATCTAATTTTAAATAATACAAAGATAATAAGAAGCATAAGTGGCTAATCACAAGCCATTCTAAAAGTGAAATGTTAGTGTTTAAAATGTAGCAAGAATTTCCTAATTTAATTTTTCCTTTGAATTAATTTAGGAGGAAATTCGAAATTCCATGTCACCAAACAACTTGTAAAAGTTAAGTGAGTTATTTTGACTTAGTTGGCTTATTTAATTCAATTTAGAGGGAGAAATTGAGTTGTGTAAAATGAGTCCTAAATTTTAGGAGCCTAGGTTGAGTTAATTTCAATTGTAACAATTTAATTAAGTTAAATTAAGTTATGGCTAGTTAAACTAGTTCCAATTGTTGGAGGAACTAGTGGGAGGTCTAGTAATGGGGTGTGTACTAATTGATCAACCAATTAACTGATAAATCAACCTAAATTAACTCATGCATGCACAAAATTCAAGTTACCCAGTTGATATTGGATTTGAAGGGAAGTGTACTACCAGTTGTAGAATATTCCCAATTGTATAGGTCATGCATGCAATCAAATGAAGGCCTAAAGGTATTGTGCAATTCCTATTGAGGAATTTCCTAATTAAGAGGGGCCTAATTCCCAAGGAAACAACACAAGGAAATGGGAGCTTCAAGGCTTGGAAATTTGGATAAGTATTGGCCAAGGTAAATCATTTAGGTAGAGGATAAAATATACAGGTGCAGGTTGAGCTCAAGGTCGAGCATAGCATATTTTATGCATGCAGATCCTTTGATTAACGCAATATAGATATCAAGGGGTATTGAGCAGTTGCTTTATATTTGCATATGTGTGTTGAATCGTGATGCATGTTATTGATTCCTGTTCTCGATCGTGAATTCAATTTCGCAGATTGGTAGAGTAGATTCTTGTCTTTTGATTTAGAAAAATTCATGAGCAGATTGAATCTACAATTAAATTTCTACATGGTATCATAGTTATATTTACAGTAGAGAATAAAATTTGAAGTTTCCATTACAAGAGGATTCGTGGTTGCAAATCTGGTTGATGGAATTCTTTAGGACTGAGAATATGACTTTCAATGGACTAAGGCTCAAGTATTCACTTAAGGGAAGCTCGAATTATGTTGCATGGAAGGAAAATATGGAGGAAATACCAGAGGATAATGGGTTGAAGGAATACATTGATAGTAATTCTCTGAAACCAATAACTATTAATGCACAAAATCTAGCAAAATGGAAGAAGTGTGTTGTTAGGGCAAGGAGGATCATATTTTAGGGAGTACGAGACCATATTGTCTCTAATATCCATGGGAAAGATACCCCATATCCAATGTGGCAAGCACTGACAGAGTTGTTCTAGAATATTAGTGACCACAAGAAGCTAGCACTCAAGGATAATATTTGAAGTGTCAAGATGAAAAAGAGCGAATCAATTCCACAGTACCTGAGCAGGTTCACACAGTGTCATGATGAACTTGGGGGAGTTGGCGTGGATGTCTCAAAAGAATATTTGGTAGCTCTTTCCCTCTTGGGTTTTCCCAAGAGCTGGCATAATTATCAAGATTTCGTAAATGGTAGAGAGAAAGTACCACCAAGCTAGGAGCGATTATGGTCTGATCTAATGCAGGAAGAAATAAGGCAGGGCAACAAATATGGGACCTTATCCAAGGTTGAGGATGAGGAGAATTTTTCCTTGGATGGAAAGGAAAATAAATGGAAAGGGAAGAAATCCAAATCCAAAGGAGACTACAGTCAAGGGGGCAAGAAAAATGACTTGTCCAAAATCAAGTGCTTTCACTGTCGTGAATTCAAGCATTATGCCATGAAATGGCCACACAAGAAAGCAGGTAAGAAGACCGCAAGAGGAGCTGTGGGTGAAGATCTAGCTTCACAATTCGATCTTGATTTTACTCTCATTACATGCATGGTGAGCACAATAATGGGAAGTGTTTGGTATATCGACAACAATGCCTCATTCCATATGAAAAGGAACAAAGATTTCTTCAATGACTTGGAGGAGAAATACCTCTAGATGCACATCGAGATGGGAGATTATGGGAGGTATAAAACCACTGATGTGGTACAACTACATTTTATAGGGAGTCTAGCTCCCCTCTCAGGCTCAAGGATGTGATGTTCGTTCTAGGTCTAAAGAAGAAGTTGGTTTCCATCGCGGTGTTGGAAGATCGAGGCTATGATGTGATATTCAACAAAGGAAAGGCTTTCTTGCGACACATTGCCATGGGACAAGTGAAGAAAATCGGGGTTCAGGAGAAGAACCTCTACAGTTTAGATGTGGCAGACTGTGTTACTTTGAGCACAAAGGTAGATAAGGTACAAAGCCGAGATGTCAGCGAATTGTGGCATAGAATACTTGGAAAATTGCATAATGGAGCTTTGAAGATCTTGCAACAAATCAACACAGGCCTCCCCAATGGAGCACTAGAGCTGCAGAACACATGCAAAGGGTGTACCTTAGAGAAGTACACAAAATCCACCTTCAATGATCGAGATAACAGTGCGTATGGAATCCTTGAAAGGATCCACTCTAATGTCTGTGGACCTTTCTCGATAGCCTCCATGACCAAGCATAAGTATTATGTTATATTTGTAAATTATTTCTCATGTAAGTGCTGGATTTTCTTCATGTAGAAGAAAGACTAGATATTCTCTAAATTTGTTGAGTTTAAAGCACTTGTTGAGAAACGAACTAGCAGAAAATTGAAGGCTCTTAGAAGCGATAATAGTGGTGAATATGTGTCGAATGAGTTTAATTTTTTTTTTGCAAAGGAAGGCATTCGACGGGAGTTGAAAACACCTCATAACCCACAACAGAATGGGGTGGCTAAGAGGAAGAACAAAAGTATTGTGGGAGAAACACAAGTGATGTTGCATGACCAAATCCTACCTCTACACTTGTGGGCTGAAGCATACAACACAACGATATATGTGAAAAACAAGAGTCCTCCTCAGATTCTCGAGATGAATACACCAGAAGAAGCTTCTTCATTGAAGAAACTAGATGCGTCACACTTCAGGATATTTAGATCATTAATACATTTCCATGTTTCCAAGGGATCAAGAAAAAAGCTAGATCCGATAACTAAGTTGGGAATATTTTTGGGGTACACCAATACACCTCACAATTATCAGGTGTACCTTCCATCTCTCAGGATGACAATTTTTCGCAGAGATGTGAAGTTCGATGAAGAGACAGAAATGAAGTGTTCCATTGAGAGGGAACTTCAGTTGCAGGAAGATAGAGAGTTGTTGACTCCGAAGGAAGAACCTCAAGAAGATGTGGAGCAACCACATGTAGAGGAGCAAAGAGTGGAGACAACCAATTAAGCAGAGACATCCAGGAAAGGGAGGAAGCAAACTATGGAAGCTAACAGATTTGTACAGCTTGTTAGAGAGAATGTGGGAGCACACAAATCACAACGAAGGCAGAGGAGGTTACCAGATTGGTACACAAGATAAATGGCTTTGATGAGCAAGCTAGTAGAGATAAAATCAGCCTCATTCGAGGAAGCATTAGAGCATTCAATATGGGTTGATGCTATGCTAGAGGAGTATGTCTCCATTGTCAGAAATTGTGTTTGGGAAGTGGTCCCAAGACCTGCAGACAAGTCAGTGTTCAGTTCGAGATGGATTTTAAAGGTAAAGCATGCAACATATAGAAGCATTGAGAAGCACAAGGCCAGGTTTGTGGCCAAGGGGTACTCTTAGGTAGAAGGGATTGAATATGAAGAAACGTTTTCTCCTGTAGCAAGGTACTCTTCCATCAGATCTATTCTCACTTTGGCTACACATATAGGGTGGAAAATCCACCAGATGGATGTGAAGACAACATTCCTCAATGGAGTGATTGAGGAGGAGATGTACATTGAACAACTTGAAGGATTTGAGACCTTCGACAAAGAGTCACATGTGTGTCAAATCAAGCATGCATTGTATGGGTTGAAGCAAGCACCTCATGCTTGGTACACCAGGATCAATAATTATCTCACCATGCAAAACTTTAGCACATTCTAGTAGAAGGTAAACTGTTGGATTTTTTTTTTTTTTTTTTTTTGATGAGTTGATTTTGATAGGTGATGACCAACTTATCAGGTCTTACAAGGAGGAACTTGCAAGATAGTTCAAGATGAAGAACATGGGGTTGATGCACTATTTCCTTGGTTTGGAAGTATGACAGAAATATGGGGAACTGTTTGTCTCTCAGGGAAAGTATTCCAACGAGATACTTCAAGAGTTCCACATGGACAAATGCAAACCCATGGAGACTGCGACAAATTGGAGGAAAGAGGATGCCACTTCAGGTGAGGAAGTGGATGCTACCATGTATAGGTAATTGGTGGGTTCAATTGTGTATTTGGTGAACACTCGGCCATATTTTTGTTATGCAGTCAATCAATTGAGCCAAGCCATGGTTCGACTGACCAAATTATTTTGGAGGGCAGCTAAAGATGTATTACAATACCTCAGAGGCACCACTCAATTTGGACTTTGGTACAAAAGGACAGAGGGAGTGAAGCTGCAAGGCTTCACAGATGAAAATTAGGTTGGAAGTCCACAGATTATAAGAGCACTTCATGAGGCATCTTCAGTATTGGGTCAACAACAATTTCTTGGTACATCAGGAAGCATAGATCAATTGCAATAAGTTTCGCAGAAGTAGAGTACATGACTCCCAGTCAAGCATCTCGTGAGGCTATCTCGATGAGGAAGATTCTTGTTGAATTATTTGGTTAGATGATGGATCTTACAATGATTTACTGTGACAATAAAAGTTGAATCAAACTCTATGAGAATCCAATTTTTCACGGTCATTCCAAGCACATATATATCTAGTACCACCATCTTTGAGATTGTGTGCAGAGGAAAATCATGTTGTTGCAGTACATTCTGACAGAGGATCAGGATGCATATATTTTGATAAAGGCCTTGTCAAGAGGAAAATTCGAGTTCCATAAAAGTAGGATTGGGATATATGATAATCCCTTTCTTGCTGAGAGGGAGTATTGAAAATGCAACAAGAAATTCCTTATTTAAATTTTTCTTTGAATTAAAGTAGGAGGAAATTCAAAATTCCATGTCAACAAACAACTTGTAAAAGTTAACTGAGTTATTTTGACTTAGTTGGATTAATTAATTCAAGTTAGAGGGAGAACTTGAGTTGTGTACAATGATTCCTAAATTTTAGGAGCCTAGGTTGAGATAATTTCAGTTGTAACAATTTAATTCAATTAAATTGAGTTATGGTCAATTAAACTAGTTCCAACTATTGGAGGAACTAGTGGGAGGTCTAGTAGTGGGGTGTGTACTAAGTGATCAACGAATTAACAGATCAATCAACCTAAATTAACTCATGCATGCACAAAATTTGAGTTATCGAGTTGAGATTGGAGTTCAAGGGTAGTGTACTATCAGTTGTAGAATATTCCAAATTGTAAAGGTCATGCATGAAATCATAGGAAGGCCTAAAGGTAATGCACAATTCCTATTGAGGAATTTCCTAATTAACAGGGGCATAATTCCCAGGGAAACAAAGCAAGGAAACAAGAGTTTGTAGGATTTTAAATTTAGCTAAGTATTGGCCAAGGTCAGTCAGTCAGGCAGAGAATAGAAGATACAGGTACAGGTTGAGCTCAAGGTTAAGCAAAGCATATTGTATTCATCCAAATCCTTTGATTAACGTAATACATATATCATCGTAATCCTTTGATTAATAGGGGGTTTTGAGCAGTTGCTTTCCCCTAGATATATCTCTGTGTAGTGTGTTGAATCTTTATGCATGTTATTGATTCTTTTTCTTGATCATGAATTTACTTCCACAAATTGGTAGATTATATTCTTGTCTTTTGATTTAGAAAATTTCATGAGCAGATTGAATCTACAATTAAATTTCTACGGTTAGATAGAAATTTTAAGAAAGTAATTACTAGATCACAAAGTTCCATTATGATTTTTCCCCTTATGGTTAAAGTAATGAAGATGGAAAACCTAGATAATTATGAGGAAGCATCAAAGAAGAATGGAATGAAGCTATGAAAGCAAAATTTAATGCCTTGGCGAAAAATGATACTTGTGGCTTGGTCAATTTACCTAAAAGAAAAGATGTAATTAGTATTAAATGGGTGTATAAGACTATATAAATCATAAGGTTAATTGATAAACATATAGCCTATTTAGTTGCCAAAGGTTATGCACAAAAAACAAGGATTGATTATACATAAACATGTGTTGCAATGGCCAGGTTGAAAACAATCAAAATGATTCTTGCATTGGCTACAAAGTGTAAGTGGATATTTTGTTAGGTGGATGTCAAATCAACTTTCTTAAATTGTTATGTAAAGCAACCTGAAAGTTTTGAGATTCAAGTAAAAGAAGATTGAATTTATAGGTTGAAGAAGGATTTGTATGGCCTCGAGCAAGCACCAAAAGCTTAGTGTTCAAGGATTGATAAATATTTCCAGGATCATGGCTTAGTCAAGAGTTCATTTGAACCCAATCTTTGTATTCTTCGGTTAGGTCAAGATATTCTAATTGTTTCACTATAGGTTGATGATTTGATCTACACGAGAAACAATTTTAATCTATTTAGAAGTAAGTCACATATGATTGTTGAATTTGAGATGACATATCTTGGTGAGTTGCATTAATTATTGGGTATCAAACTATAGCAAAAAGAAGATAGCATTTTCATGTCACAATCCAAGTATACTTGGGATATTCTAAAGAAGTTCAACACGTTGAGTTGCAAGCCAGTAGTTATTCCTTTGGAAGTTAGGTTGAAGTTATGCATAAATGACGACTCTAATATAGTTGATGCTACTCTATATCATCAATTAGTTGGAATTTTGATCTACATAACTAGAAGTTGACTAGATATATACTTTGCAATCAATATTATATCGAAATTCATGTCAAAAATCCATGAATTGCATTAGAAAGTAGTTAAGAGAATCTTGAGGTGTCTGCATGGTACCATGTGTTATGGTTTATTATACAGATCTAAAAAGCATTTTGGGCTAATTGTTTATACGTAGTCATAATGTGTGGGTTGTATGAATGACAATAAATCTACTTTAGGTTATTCATTTAACATAGGTTCAACAACAATTGCTTTGCATGGAGTATTAACAAGCAACCTACAAACTCTTTCTCCATAGTAGTATTAGGGTATAAAGAAGTAATGGCAAAATCTTGTGAAGTAGTGTGGTTAAGAAGAATTTTAGAGGATCTACATAAGCATTAGGAACAACCCAATATATTTATTTTTGACAATGAAAGTGCTATTCAAATGACCAAGAATGCAATTTTCCATAGGAAGACCAATCACATTGATATACAATATCATTTTGTTTAATATTTGGTTCAACATTGTGTGATTGAGATTATGAATTATAGAACAAAATAATAGGTTGTAGATATCTTCATCGAGGCACTCCCACAAGACAAGTTCTACAAATTGAAAGATAATCTTGAATTTTTTCCAAAAAATTATTATGGGAAGAATGTTGGAATAGTGATATTTTTGTAATATTCTAGATTTAAATATTATTTATTTTGTTATATTTCGAAGTATAACTTGAGATTAAAAATAAATAAATAAATAAATTTAAAAAAAAATAAAAAATAGAGTTGAGTTGAGTGAATTGTGGATATATTGTTGAGTGATTATAAGAGATAATTATTCCAGCTTTAACTCTTGTACGTGTATAAATATTGGTTTCATTAATGAAAATAATTTAAGCTCGTATATTGTATTGTAGTGATAATATTTTGTGTTGCTTTATTAAAAGAGGGTGTAATAATCCTTTTTAAATGACTTATTATTCACATGTAATTAAATGGATGTTGTAATGGATCTTTAAGAGAGCCTTTTCCTTTGAATGATATCGTGTGTTTGTCAAATGAATCTTTAAATAAATTCTTAAACAACTATTTAATATTGTGTCAATATTGCAAATAGTGTTGGTAATGAATATACGTACAAACATGCTTTATGGAATTGACCGTGAAAATATTAATTTATCATATAGGGACATTAGGTCAATTTGGGAATAGTGTTTGAACGAATTTTATGGAAAGTAACAGATAACACAAACAGTTTGGTTAGAAGGCTACAAACTATTACAATTACGTTTGAATTAATAATCATGATAGAATTAATTCATGTTTTTGTAACTATGTATATAAAAGGGTGTTTTAAGTTTTGTATTTTATTAGAATTTGGTGATACAACTAAGGTGAAGTTGTTATTTTTATTTAATTTGTATTTTTTAATATATAAATGGATTGAATATCTTGATTTGTTTTTTGGAATACTCATATTGTAAGAACATAATTTTTTGTAAGGACATAACAACTCAAATATGTATTTTTTATAATTTCTAATTGGATTTTGAGGAAAATTGATTAGAAAATATACTTAGAAAAAGATAAAAAAATGCTGAATGTTTATATTACATGAAAAAAATGTTAATTTAATTTAATTTAAATGTTTAAAAGTAGTATCTTTTTCACCTAAATTCAATTCTTATAAATCATAAATTAAATTCTTAATAAGTAATACATATGTTTAGTAAATATTAATAACTTTAGCTAAGAGGGCATAGAATAGATGGTGACAGGGTGTTCTATTAAGACACTCTGTGGTGAAAAGGTCACCAGCTCGAAACTCCGTGGGCAAAAATCCAACCATGTTAAGGGATGGTGTGGCTCGGGCTTAATGCAATTTTCAAGTGATTTTGGCGGCTTTTATTCCCTTGGGTCGCAGCTACTCAAGCCATATATTAAGCATGCCAGTCATATCAAGACTCACATTACCTAACAAACAAATTATTATTATTATTATTATTATTATTATTATTTATTTATTTATTTATATTTTTTTAATGTGTGCATCAAGAGGTATTCTACAGTCGAGTTTGGTTGATATATTGTAATATTTAATATTTTGACTTAGTTAAAAAAAAATCTCTAACCTGCTATGGTAAGGATATGGTAACGTCCCTTTTAACATTTTCAGACTCCAATCCATAATTTTGCCATGAAATTCTTCTCTAATGTAGCCTATTTAAAGGCTACTAATTAAATCAACCTAGATCCATCTTAACTTTGAATCTACCAAGTGTCTAGCGGGATCAAATCTCTATTAACTCTAAAAGATGTGTGCACCTCAAGAAATTTTATCCCTCTCAACATTTGACAGATCCAGAATTAAGATAGATTTAAGCTAAGATCCAGAATTAAAATAGATTTAGGCTAATTTTATTTTTGCTCATAAAATGCTTTTTAAAATCCATCTTTCATAAATAAAATTTTATTAAACAATTTTATATTTAAATGGTAATGTATAATTTAAAAGGAATTCCATAACAATATTATATATTTTTCCTTATGAATGAATGGACTAGATAAGATATGGAGTATGTGGAAGCCAAAGCCTCCCCCCGGTCTTCAAATGCAACTATGGTCGTTCTTGGACCACGCTTCAGCCCCTGAAAGTGCAACTCTAATCCTCAATAATAATCCTTGATAGTGTCATTAATTAATATGTGGCCATATTGTTCCAAACTAATCTATAGTGTTTTTTTCCCGCAGAGAAAATCACATATTTGTTACTTAATTGAAATTAAAGTATATATATTATTATTTAATTACATCTTCCTCGACATCGACATGTTTACTAAACTAGGACATAAATAGTTAAACATAAATATATATAAATTCTCAATGATTATTGAAGCTTTAGTTCAAAAATGTCACTGACATTCACTCAAAGAACATCAATGGCTTTTTCTATTATCACTAAATGTCTTACAGACTAGAGCAATGCTTCCACGTGATACCTCTAATTTCTCAAAAAATTCATGTAGTTGGTGAATTATTTGTTGCCAAGGATTTAGGGCCAAACTATGTAATGTACCAATCCCTAATAATCAATCAATAACCACTCGAGAATCACCAAACATTTGTAAGCACTTCACATATTTGGACATTGCAAAATCAAAGACGAGCCAAATCCCAATTTATTTTGCTTCAATATACTACAAGATATGAAAATAGATGATAATAGCTAGCAAATAGAAAATGGTTAAGATATTTTTATTTTTTTTATTTATTAACATGTTTACATATATGTTTAAGACTCCAAGGAGAATGGCCAAATAAACACATATTTATTAATATTTTAGGTTTTGATTATATAGATGGTCAAGTTGTTTATTCAAAAGATTTGGTTAACAATATACATTTGACAACATGATGGTCAAGTTCATCAAGAGTATATAAAATATATTATTTAAAAAAAAACATTATGAAATATATTAAATCAAAGGACATTATGCATAATCTTAAAATGTCATTGACCTATGGTTAAAATTAAAAGAAAAAGACATGAATCACCCATAAACACCATCTTGATAGCTTGGAGACGTATAAGGAATTTGGAAGAGTACTATTAAATGATTGAGATTGAGAGGTAATGAATGTATGTGTATGTCTTGTCGCGGAACAATCGAGTCATTGGTACAATGGGATGTTATCCTCTCTACCCAGTTTCAAATCCTATGGGGGAACATCTTTGGCCCGTTGTGATAAGTCTCAAGGAGTATGCTCCACCACCCTTGTGAAGTCTTCGCTCTTGCTAAGGCATAAATTCCTGGTATATATAGCTTACAGAATGTTGGATATACTCTTGGTGTTAGAGTGACATCCACTAGGTTTGATCTTGGGCATCGTCTAAATTACTTCAATGACTTACTAATTCACCATGGTAAAAATAAATATAAAAATGATTGTATGTAGAAATGGTGCACACAAATATAATTATGAAGTTGATTGAAATATATATATATATATATATATATATATATATATATATATATATAATTAAATAATTGAATGTTGGTTTTTACAATGAGGGTCTCTGGCTTATACATTTCCATGGGTACCTTTTCGGGAAAGGGCATGATTTTATGATTGTGCCCTTTTGTCTAATTACACTAAATAATTTTTACATAACATTGCCTCCCTCTTGAAAATATGCTCTGTCCTTAAAGCATACGTAATGACAAGTATTTTTGGCAAAAAACTTCTGTTTCTCAAGAGGCTTCTTCTTCTGGTAAATTCTTCCAATTGATATGGTATTCTTCAATTACTCGTGAATGTAAATTCTTCTCCATGATGGTGATGATCCTCTCTAGTTCTAGAATGAGCTTGCCTTCATCATCTAACATTGGCAGGGTAGTTTGTGTTGATTAGTTCTCGCCAAATGCCTTTTTAAGACAAGATACATGAAAAACGTTGTGAACTCGACTATTATCAAGAAGGTTTAAGCTATATGCCACTTGGCTGATATTTTTGTTAATTTGGTACAGTCCATAGTATTTTGGTGCCAGCTTTTTTTTACCCGTCTGCTTTAGGGATACTTATTTGTAAGGTTGAAACTTAACAAATACCCACTCTCCAACTTCAAATTCTTTTTCCGATTTATGCTGGTCGGCTTGTTGTTTCATGCGATTCCTTGCAATACTTAGATTTTAATTCAATTCTTGAAGGATTTTCTGGGTCTCTTCTAGTTGGTCTTCAACTACCTAAACTCTAGTTTCAGTGAAGGCCAAGTCCTTCCATTTAGGAGGCTCATAGTCGTACAAAACTTGAAATGTGGTCATCTTTGTGGAAGTGTGATACGTTGAATTATAACAACACTCAACGAGGTGTAACCTATTAGAGTCCTATGATTCATAAGATCAAATGATGATTGAACACTTTCTTTTAGTTCATTTCAAATTGTAAATTATATTGCATTCTGCAAATGATTTAAAAAAAAAAAAATTGAAAAGAGGGTATATATAAAAATGGAATTGTTGAATAAAAAAAAATGAGAAGAACCCCATCAAAAGAAAAATAAGTATAAAAGTGAGCAAGTCCAAATGCCACTAGAAAGAAAAACAATTTTTGCATTGAAGAATAAATTAGGGTTTTTGTGTGCAGCGTGTTTAAATGCCACAATCAAAGATCCTTGTTTGAATCGTACAATTTAATCATGATCAAACACCTTTGAATTTTTGTCTTTTAGGTTAGTGAATAACTTAACCAAACAGTTTAATCTTGGTTAAGAATTAGGGAGGTGGGTGAATAAATTAATCAAGGTGTTTAAGCTTGATTAATTTATTAAATCAGTAGATTAGAGTGGAAATTAGGCCGATATCTCTTTGAAGAATAAAATGGGCTTGCAAGACAAAATGCGCCCTTAGGGTAAATTAGACATGCTTTAGAACATATTGATCATGCTTATAATAATTAATCGTGTCATTTAAACTCGATTAAGAATTTGTAATAAAGCGTTTAACATAAAATTTTGGGTTTTACAATAAAGTGGAAAGACAACAAAATGGTTTGTCGGCTTGTGATATGGTGAGTGCATGTTTTAATAGCCACGATCTTCCTCGCCCGGATCAACAGCAAGGGAACGATTTCGCACCCCCATCTCCCATTTCTCGTTAATGATGAGGGGGGCATGAAAATTAGTATTGCTTTACCCGAGCCCCACACTACATGGTGGGCGCTCATGACTTCGCACCCCCCCCCCCTCTCTCTGAAAACTGTCTCTCTCTCCTCTTCTCCTGTCAATGGTCCACCATGTTAACTCCCACATTTTATCCTTCGCTAATCACGCTACGCCACTTGTATTTCCCTCATTTGTTCATTAACTATCACCATTGTTAATCCACCCGTTACACACTAACCCGTTGCAATTTTCCCGTTTCCAATTAACCGTTTCACCATTAAATTCACAAGAACTCGTTCTGAAACGGATCTAACTACAACGGTAACCAATCCAATTGTTATAAAGTAACCCGATTTCATTCCGTGCGACCCCCCTAATGTACTGTTACTATTATTGGATTACAGGTGACAATCTCAGCTCTCGCAATTCCATACCACAATTAGCGGCTGTCACCTCTAAAAAATTCAGAGCTCAATTACCGTTGACAGGTATCCAATTATCCATCCAGGTATCATCAACATTGAGTCTCTGTCACTGTCTACCTTTCCCAAAATCTCCAGACATGGCTCCAAAGGGAAAGGGAAAATCCACCAATGACAAACCAAGTGACGATGATAACGCTAAAACCTCTGCCACCCCATACATTGAACATATGCCCCTAGAAAACCGATACTATAAAATTGGTGATATCAAGTGTGAATTCAACTTGTTCGAAATGCATCACTGGTTGAAGCAAACCTATCTAGACCAGGGGGATGAGATTAACCTTTGGGAATCTTTGTTACCAATGTTTATCTTTCCACAAACACACAATTTCCCTGATTTCATCATGTGGTGTCAAGCCATATATCATCCTGCTCAAAGAACCATTGTGGCCCATAATGGAGACATTCCGGTCATAATTTCACCAAAAACCATAAATGAAATGTTACCGATTCATGAAAATGAATCCCTTAGCCATTTTTCTCTCGCTGCCCTTATGGATTTGTACCATAATATCACCTTCGCTCGGAGAGCCCATATTTTCGAGATTTTCCTCCTGGAGGATACTCAACTCCCCAAGAAAAGTCCCCCCTATCCATCTTCCATGTTCCCAAAAAAATCTAAACATGTTATTTCCTTACTATATTGCCTTCTAGGGTACCAATCAGACCAATGGGTGGATGAACCTATTGTAGGATTTCTTTCCATTTTTTCCAAAGAGAATAAGCCAGTATTCATGTTTAATTTTAGTCATTTTTGGTTGATAATATGCATGAACAATTGATGAATATCACTAGAGAAGGCATGTTTAAGTATGCATCTGCATTGATCTACATGTTTCTTTTTCAATAGGGTGACAAATTTCCCGTAAAAACTAACAAAAAAGATGATCAAGGAATCAACCAATCAGTGATACAATGGACCTTAGTGGTGAGAATAAATTCAACAAAGTTTAATTTTGCAGATTTCATAGATAATTTTATCCATACAGTTGCAGGGTTTTTCAACAGTAAAATTGAGCTAAGGATCAAATCAGAGATCTAAAGGATTTTGCACCTAAGTGAGCAGACCAAGACTGGAGGCTGGTACCTATACCAGAATTATACAGAAATAAGAGTATATGGGTGTGAACTGGCTCCTTACAAACTACCCAAATATGTCCCACTGAGGATTTTTTCCCTCGAATATATAAGGCATATGATTAATATGGATGAAATCCACTTTATTTCAGGTAAAAGGAAGTAACAATTTAAGACATAAGTGGGATCTTTCATATGCAATACCAAAGGGAATGAGGCAAATTTAGTCCTCAAGCAGATGAATTTCCAGCCAAGTTTCAGCCGGTCATATGACCCCTTCAACATACTCTCTAATTTAATGGTGGAGCACAAACCCACACCTTACAACCATACCCCCAGACCAGAGATCAAGAAATTTATGAATCAAGACCAGTGGGAGAAGAATACACTACATGAAGCAGAGGAGTAGATTCTATAAACAACCAGCTCCCAAACTCCAGTGCCGTAAGAGAAACAAAACAAAATACAAAGGGAAGAAACATCTTCAACATTTACATAAATTAGTGCCAAAGATTTCAACATATATCAGAAAAGGTAGAAGACGGACTCCAAAGCAGTCACCATTCAGAATGATGAAGGAAAAGACACCATTGTCATGATCGGTTCACAAGTTTCGACAGGGTCTGAGGATATTTTCCCTGATACTCGATCCTCCTCGATCTCACATAATCCTTCAGAAATAACATAGTCAACATAATTGGGTGACAACCAAGATGAGCCCAACATCTTTAATAAGTTTTTGGAAATTAAGCAGAAGAATGAAGCACTTAAGTCCAAAAAATATGCTCAGTTTTGGAAGCAGGCCTCTACTTCCCAACATAGCTTATTAATAACATTTGACAGTGAGAAAGGGAGAATGAAAATGGAATTCTTGCAGGCTCAGGTGCCATTTCAAAAAACCCCTTCAGACTACAAGAATACTATATTTTCATTTGATGCTAAGAAAATAGATCCTATAGATCAAATGGATATGCATAGACAGTATGGAGAAATGATTTTATCCACCATGACCAACACTGCAATGGCAGTTTCAAAATTAAGGACATCCCTCACCAATTCCTAGACACAGTTAAAGCTGGAGAAAATATCCTCATTGGCAAAGGACAACAAAATCTAATCATTGGAGGACTTGGTGATCAAGCTGGGGTATGATCCCAGTGATGTCATAGCAATGGAAGAAATTTTGAAGAGAAAGAATGCAAAGATATCAACACTTAGGAAGAAACTTAAACTACCATCTACAAAGGATCCACAAGAAAAATAAATAGAAGAAAACGAGCAACATAAAGAAGACATGCTCAAGCTCATTATTGAGAAAAATGTACAAATTAAGGAGATGGAGGAGCAAATAGAAAATTTATTAAAGGAAAAATAACAAGATGCACAATTGGATGTAACTATAGTGAAAACCATACTAATTGCAATTGCAGGAACAACACAGAATTCAACATCAACATCAAGTGATTTGAGCAAAATTATGCAGGATCTGTCTCTTAAAAAACAAGAGAATGACAAGCTACAAGATAAACTGAAGAATCTGGAAGGACAAAAGATAAAAAATGACACCCTCAATGTAGTTGAAATGCAGAAATCTCACCAACTTGCCAAGAAGGTTGAACAACTAGAAAATGAGTCACCGATGGCTCAGACTTTGGCACAGACCAAGGAGAATGTTTGGCTAGAAATAAATCAAGCCATAATTGGAATGTGGTCGTCCATTCAGATAATTTTTGAGCAAGAAGAGTTAGTTGAGAGGTGCAAGACAACAATAGAACAAGTTAGAACAACACCAGGACAAAAATCAAGTGAGGCCAGAACCATGATTAAAGTGTTGAATTCAAATACCAGAATATAATTAGAAAAGATCCAGATTGCAAACACGACAAACACTATCTTAGAGATTAAGAAGGTATTGCAAAAGAGAAATTTGATGACCCAATTGGAAACTAAATGTTAGACTCTGGAAACTGTTGTTTATAGATTTCATATCAAGTTCAATTTGTTGAACCAGAGAGGATTGCGAGGGTTAGTTGCATAGAATGACAAATTAATTAGCTTGGAAAATTATTGTCAGAACCTCTACATTATTGCAACAAACAAATCCAAATTTGCAGGCATCGAAGGGCATATCACATGGAAATATTTCTTCGAAGCTTTGGAGTTTTATTTAACTATCAAACATGAAATTAAACACATTTTCATCAACAAGCCAACTTTTGAGAAATATACTGAAGTAGATGAAGTCTATATAAAGTTAATCAATATTTTATCCCCAACGATGAAATATGCGATCAGTTGGGTGACACCATTGAGTAAAATATTTTCATCTCTGACAGACAAACAATAAGGCAACACATTTTGGGGCCAAGTCACAAACAATTTTCCTCAAATTTAGTGCCAACAGTCCGAACAGTTTCAACATTCCTATATGTTTTGTATTAATTGATCTAATTAGCTGTTAGATATTCCCAAACTTTATCCTGATCTTTTAGATAAGGATATTTTGTACAAAGCTTATAAATACTTCTTAGTTCGAAGTAGTAGAGGTTGGTTTTTTGCATCAAGGAAGACTATCGTAAAGTTGTTCCACCAAGTTCCAGTGGAAATTCCAATAATAAAGAAAGCTATTTCATAGGATTCTTGTGTCAAATTATTGGTGAATGATTCTCTCTTGTATTTATGTTTTTCCAAAGTTATTCATCATTGTTTTCTATTCTGTTTTATTCAAAAGAAAGTAATGACTTAGAATTTGTTTGAATAGACTCTATCTTTGTCTTTTGAATAATTTCAATGTTTTCAATTGAACTTAATTAATGAATTATTAATTGCTCTTTACTTAATGAAATCTCAAAATCTTATTCTTTTCCATCTCATTTATCCTACAGGATCCAATTGAGTTGGCTACCTTGCCCTGTGAAATCTATCTTTAAAAACTGAAACAGATCCATATTTAAGTAATTGACTCCATAGCCCAGTGGTAAATTATGGCATTAATCAACCAAAAATTCTCAAAACAAACAAACAATGAACTATATAGCTAGCCTAATATCTTAAATCAAGCAAAGCTAAATAAAAAAGAGAGATCCCTTTATGAAACTGGAAGGGATAGATTCCCAGTTTCCAAAGTGGTTTTGCGGTTACCTCTGTGATTTTTTCTGCAACCTCAAAAATTATGGAGTGATAACATAATTGTTGATCCCACTTATTTTTTTTATCTGTTGCATAACAACTAAGGTAAGCTTCTAAGCATTTATTGACAATCTTGTTTTGTCCGTCTGTTTGAGGATTATATGCTGAACTCATGTTGATGTATGTTCCAAAATGTTTGAAGAGTTCCTTCTAGAAATTCCATTTAAATTTGGCATCTCTATCACTAACAATGACTTTGGTAAAACCATGTAATTTGTGGACATTTTTATAAAACATCTCAAGGATCTCTTTGGCCGAATTTGATTTCTTCTTCCCTATAAAGTGTGCATATTTTGTGAGTCTATCAACTACTACGAGAATTTTGTCCTTTTCTTCTGACATGGGTAATCCCTCAATAAAATCCATTGATACCTATTCCCACTTTGATTAGTAGTATTCAAGCGATGGAGTATGCCAGCGTTAACGATTTCACTTTTATTCCTTTGGAACTGATTGTTGATTTTTTTGGGTAGCATTAGATGTGATCTAGCTCCAAAATTTTGTGGAAGGGCTAGAATACATAAGATCTCCAAGACCCATAAATCGTTTGGATAAATTCCACTCGGATTGCTTTATATGAAAATAATTAATTATTTTTAATGATTCCTATGTTAAAACTTAGGAAATTAAAATAATTAAAGTGAATTAATATAAATATGGGTGAGAAGATTCTAAGAAATGAGGAACAATTCTGTTTTAATATTAGTCGTTGATTAGAGATTTGATCATGGCCGTTGATATCTCAACAGGAAATGTATAAATGAAGACTTGAGGGACAGTTGGAGACACATTGGGGAAGTACTCAGTAACTCGAGGGAAGTCGATACTCTAGGAGAAGATTTCAATTTCAAAGGGAGAGTTGCAAGGTGAAGGAAGAGGAGGGTATCAACAGCAGTCAAAGACAAAGGAGGAGGGATTCAGAGCAATAGAGAGACAATGCAGAGGGATGACGTAGACAGGAAGCATAGCAGAGGATGCAGTCCTCACATAGAAGAGGACGTAGAGGTGACACAGTGGAGACTGGAGGGTCTCTAGGGTGTTGGAATTTCTCCAGTGACTGGAGGAAAACTATCTCAGGTGTTTTCATAAATGTTTCTCCATGATTCTGCAAATCATTCCTTGTAAAGAGATTGTTGCTGAAGAATAATAAATAAACCCTCATCTGCTGCACCGATTTTCTTGCATTGTGTTTTTTGGGGACAATTGTCCAAAAACAAATGTGTTGATATGATTGATTCTTGTGCTTGCATTTAAATGTTATTTTCTCTATGTAATTATGTGATAATTGCCGTAGATTTTATTTCATTATTTATTGAAGGGTTTTGTAAATAACTTATTGTGGAATATAAGTAGGAGAAATAAATCAGTTATTGCAGTAGAATTTCAAGTTAGAAATTTTCACATGGTATCAGAGCACAAATTAGGCAACAGGGTTGGATATTCTACAATGAGTTTTGGTCTTGATGCTGCTAGAGCAACAACTTGAAGGTCTCACACAATTCTCTTGGGAAAGAGGAAAGAATGAAAGATACGATGGATCACGACATTTCTATGTTGGCTTCCAGATTAGAAGAAGAAGTCACTTGTTTGTCAAGCTTTGCTTCCTTCAAGGTTCGATATATTTATAGTGGGGTTTCTGCACACATGAAGACAATATGAGAATGTTTCTCGAACTACCAAGAGGACAATATGAACTTCCAAATCACCACGAGAAATAAGGATAAATGTACTCCTATTGGAAGAGGTACTATAGTTTTTCAAACATAAGCAGGAGATGGGCTTCGGGATACTAATGTGTTGCATGTGCCTGGATTGGGAATGAACTTGCTTTTTGTATATCAGTTACAAAACAAGGGCTATGATGTATACTTCATTGGAAAGAAAGTATATGTCAAACACCCGAGTTGGAAGAAGAAGGCTCAAATTGGAATAAGAAGCAACAAACTATATAAGTTGCAACTAGAATCTCCAATGGCATTGATAGGCAACGATGATGAAAATATTTGAATGAACTATGGCACACAATTATGGGGCTCTAAGAATTATCAGAGAAACTGTCACAGGAGTTCCAGAGTTAAGCATCAAAAGAGATGATGTCTACATAGGGTGTGTACTACGCAAGTACACCAAAGCAACTTATTCTAGAAGTAACAATAGGGAAAATAGTTTTTTGGGATTAGTACACTCATATATCTGCGAACGTATGTCCACAAGAGCTCTTAGTGGTGCCTAATAATTTGTCACCTTCATTGATGATAATTCCAGGAAGACTTGGATCGACTTTCTAAAGACCAAGGATGAGGTCTTTGATCGATTTAAAGAGTTTAAGGGTATGGTTGAGAATCTGACAGGGAAGAGGATAAAAGTATTGCGTTCAAACAATGGTGGAGAATATATTGATAAAGACTTCACTGAGTTCTGCGCAAGTGAAGGAATCAAAAGAGAATGGAACGCGGGGTTGCAGAGAGGAAAAATAAAACTATTGTTGAAGTAGCGAGGGCAACGTTGTATGATCAGGATATGCCCAAATTTCTATGGGTAGAAGCATGCAACAAAACCGTGCATGTTCAGAAAAAGATTCCTCACAGGGCACTAGGTAAGATTACACTGGAGAGTGTCTTCACTGGCAAAAAGAAATAAGTGAGTCATTTTAGAATCTTTGGTAGTTTGGCGTACTTCCATGTGCCCAAAGAAAAGAGAAAGAAGTTGGATCAAACTGCAGAAAAATGATATCTGGTGGGATATAACAAGAATTCTAAGGCATATAGAATCTACATTCTTGGCAGTAGGAGAGGTGTAGTACGATAGGATGTGAAGTTCATGGAGGACAGAGCTGTTAGGAAATCTCGAGGAATGCCTCCCGAAAAGAATTTAGGGGACGATCCATTGGTTTAGCCACTTTGACCAATCGAAACTAGCACCAACTCTTCTCCAAGGAATAAGAATCCAAAAGTATCACCGTAGGAAGATTCGCAGGAGGAGGAACAAGAATATCCACCCACTACCAGTGGAAGAATGAGTCGATACGATATATAATAAGGGACACAAAGGAGTTCATTGGATCTCCTAGAACTGAGAAAAGGTAACGTAGGCAACTAGACATATACCAAATTTGGTAGCTCAGGTTGGAGAACCATCTCGTTTTCAGGAGGCAATTCAGCATCAAGTATGGTTAGAAACTATGGTAGAGGAATACAGTTCCATTATGACTGATGATGTCTGGGAAGTGGTACCTATACCTTAGGACAAATCAGTTGTAGATTCGAGATGGATATACAAGATCAAGTATGCTACAAATGGAACCATGGAAAAGTACAAAGCCAAGTTAATGGCTAAGGGGTATGCTCAAAAGGAAGGGATAGAATACAAAGAAACCTTCACCCCAGTAGCCAGTACACTTGGGAATATATTCAGGAGAAGGATGGAAGTGACCAACATTTTATGTGATAATCAAAGTTGCATCAAGATCTTTGAGAATCCATTTTTTCATGATCGATCGAAGAACATTTACATCAGGTGTCATTTTATCAGAGATTGTGTGACCAGGTGCTTAAAATTATGCTAAAAAATCAAAGTTTTTGGAATGGTGTTGAACTTGAACAACTGTGTGTATCTCGTCGTTTTGAATCTGGCGAAACTTGTTTCGCAGAAAACTGACACCATATGCTACCAGAAACACCTTTAGTCCACTTTGTTAAACATGCAATTAAAAAAAATGCAGGACAACCTAGTCAGCAGTTCATACAACTGACTGGGAATGCTTATGTGCCCAGGTGACTTTACAAGTTTGACTTAGTCAATGGTCTCCATGGGCGAATGATTTAGTGCCAAGTGGCATGATGGTATTGGTTGCGTGTAGCAATTTTTTATTGGTGGATTTGGTAGCCAACCACAGGCTGCCACGTGGCCCAATCGGGGGCTACCACATGACAACCCAAGGGACACCAAAATATTGGGTCAAGTCCACGCAATAGCAGTGGGGGTTGAACCCACAACCACCGAGCACCAAGCACCAAGCACCAAGGCATACTGTCGCACCATTGCATTTGTTCCTTAATAAACTATGGGCACACTATGGTTTTGTTTTCATATGGTTGGCACGTTGGGGGGAGGGGGTCGGGGTCTATCCCCAACCTTGGTCACAACGCTGGGGGCGGGGATCATGAGCGAGAGGCTAGTCCCGTGCCCCCCCTATAGCCATAACATTTAATCTAACCAGCGGAGTTTGCATGTGACCACAACAGATATCGCCAAAACTTCAACGGTCTTCTAACCGTTAACTACCACCGTCGCGCCATGTGTCCATGCCGAAAGTTAATGCCGGTGGTTAGCCCTAACCGGACGACCTTATATATATATATATAAAATTGTATTTAACCATCTTTCATATGGTTTTAAATCTGTTTTTTAGGCGTTAGAGGGAAAATTAATGCATTGATAATTTCACCCTATTTTTGGCGGAATTAGTGCTCTGATAGTGCTTTTTGGGGCAAAATTGTGGGTTCCGTGTCAGATTTTTGGGAAAATGTGGAACGAATAGTGGAGAAACTAGGGAAGTCAAACTTGATGAGTTTTTGGCCAAATTCAATGCAGAAAGAGGCTACACAAGATTTTTTTGGCATTTTGGAGCTGATGGAACATGTTTGAGAGATGTTTGAGCATTGTAAACACATGTAATCACACTTTTGAGCGTAATAGAAGAGGGCTAAGCTATTGAAAGCTCGACCAAGGAGACGTAGCCTAGGCAGGGTGAAGTCCTTCATCATGTGCTATTGTGTTACTGTTTATGGTGGTGTTCATGTCTGTTAGATGCTATTGTTCAGTGTTTTGTTTATGTTAATTTTCTCATGAAATTCACATAAAAACACATAAAAAATCATATTATACTTGCAATTAACCTCTCAATACTCAAGCACTTTGTTTATATTATGAATTAAATCTTAGCACATCAAAACTAATATTCCCATTCAGATCAAGTTGGTATCATAGCACTATGTTTTCTTGTGCAAGGGGGATTAATTTTTTTTGCAAGTGTTTAAATGCTTACAAGGTTGAAGCTCAAGAGAGGAGAAGGCAGGCTTGTGGGTGCAGGTTCTCTAGTTGGAACAAGGAGAAGGAGGGCACAGTTGCCACAAGATTCACCTCGAGTTGCAGTAGAAGCTTCAGTAAGCATGTCTCATGAAGGAGGAATTGATAACATGTCAGAGGATGAGAAGGCTTTTAAGAAGGCTTTCTTTGACATGACATAGATGGTGAAGGTCCTCTATGAAGAGAGGAACACAAGGCTGCAGGGTGAAAGCTCTAGGCCTCCAAGAGGAGAGGATTCTTGAGGAGGATGAGGTAATGGAAATGGTGATAAGCGACCATCTTCTCCACCATCATCCTCACCACCATCTTCACCTTCATATTCATCCTCTTCCACTATTACAACCCTTACTCATGCTCAACAACATACCTCAAAAGGAATTGGTAAACAACCCTTGTTAAAACTTGATAGTAAATTTGAGATGGCCATGTATAATGGTGGTATAATGGTAAAGTGAAGGTAGAGAAGCTCGACAATTGGGTTCGTTGAAAATTGGGTTCGTCATTTGGAGGTCTATTGCAGAATTCAAAACCTTTAAGATGATGATACAAAGATTCAACTAGATTCCTTGAGACTTGAGGGTGCAACACTAGTATGGTGGGAATCCAAGACAAAAGATGAGATAAATAAAAATGGTAAGATCTCACTCTCTTGGTCTAATTTCATTGATGCAATTAAAAGAAAATTTTACCCTCTAGCATATATGGAAAAAGCCATCATGAATTGGCAGAACTTTGGACAACTTAAAGGTTAAACTGTGCAAGATTACACTCAAGAATTTAGAAGAAGAGCTCTTATGTTAGGTGTTGATTTTCAGTCACAATACACGTTGTTGAAGTATATAGGGGGTTTACATAGCTACCTAAGGCATACTATCCTTATGTTCAATCCCACTAGTCCATATGAGGTTTGTGTGCAAGCCACTCACCTTGAGGCAAGAGGGAAAAATATCCCAGAAGAGGGTAAAAAGAATCCATCTATGGGTGGAGAGAAAGGAAAGGGTTTCAAAGAAAAGGGAAAGAAAAATGCATTCATTAAAAAGGAAGGAGATAAAATGACATGCAAACATTGTTCCAAAGAGGGTCATGCTGAAGACCACCATTGGAAGCTTCATCCAGAGATGAGGCCCAATAAATTCAACAACAAGGGAAAAAAAAAACAACTCCAACCACTCAACAAGATTTGGGATCCGACTCGGGTGATGAAACTAACATTACAGCCATGGGTATGAAGGGAAAATAATCCATTGCTAGCACTAGTTCATCAAATTGGCAAACTAGTACTCCAAATGAAGAAACAAGAATTGAATTATTTCATGTGAGGGTTATATCAAAACATACAAAAATCAACACACTATTTGGTAGTGGGTCTTAAGCCAATTTGATATCTGAAGACTTAGTCAAGAAAATTAATCTTGAAACCATTCCTCATCACAAACCATATCCATTGGGTTGGATATGCAAGAACACAAATTTGTAGGTTATAAGAAATTGTATTCTTCGGTTTGCAATCACAACAAACTTCATTGACGAAGTTGAATTATATGTTGTACTGCTTGATATTTCAGGAATTCTTTTGGGTATTCCTCACCTCTATTGTAAATGCATCTTCCATCACCATGAAAACAAGTACCACTTGTTAAAAAATGGCGTGGAGTATATTGTGAGAGCTCATCACAAAAAACTAAATATTTCAATAGTTAATGCAAGGAAAATGAAAAGACTAGTGAATTCAAGCAATAATTTTGTGCTTCTTAAGATTAAACCAAAGAATGATGTTGATTATGAAGCATTTCAATGTTGTTATCCAAAGTTCAAATCTGATCTGATTGAAGTGGTTAATCAAAATATTGAGGTGTTTCAGGAGCCAAAGGGGTTACCTCCCAAGAGGGGAATCTAGCATGAAATACAGTTGCAACAATATTGTCCTCTTCCTAACATTGGCATGTATGGGATGTTGGCGATGGAGAGTGTTGAATTTAAAAACAAAATCCAAGATTTTTTGTACAAATGGATCATCCGACCAAGTACTTCGCCATGCAGGTCACCTATTGTGTTGGTGCCAAAGAAGGATGGAACATGGCGCATGTGCATAGATTTCCGTGTATTGAACAATATTACAGTAAAGAATCATTATCCACTTCCTAGAATAGATAATTTACTTGATCAATTAAAATATGCAAAGCATTTTACTAAGTTGGACTTAAGGAATGGCTACCATCAAATTAGAATTGTTAAAGGTGACATTTAGAAGACGACCTTCAAAACAAAGCAAGGTTTGTTTGAATGGGTTGTTATGCCTTTTGATTCATGTAATGATCCTGCTACCTTCATGCATGTTATGAATGATATTTTAAGGCCATTTCTTGATGAGTTTGTCATCATCTACTTATATGATACCTTCATTTTAAGTAAATCACTTGATGAACATGCCATTCATGTAAGAAAAGTACTTGATGTCTTAAGAAAAGAACAGTTTTTTTTGAAGATGTCAAAATGTGAGTTTGGTAAAACTTGTTTGGTGTACTTAGGGCATATCGTTGGAGGAGGTGAGTTGAGGATAGACACCTCTAAGGTGGAGGTAATTGTGAATTGGCCAATGCCCAAGCTAGTCACTGAGGTACGAAGTTTTTTGGGAGCAACCCAATATTGGAGGAAGTTTATTACTAACTTCTCTTCTATTGCAACTCCTTTGCATGCATTGACTAGTGTGAAAAATATCTTCCAGTGGGGAGGAAAGCTATAAAAATCATTTGATTCTTTGAAAGAGAAGATCAGCTCAACCAGAATACTTGCATTACCGGACTTGAGACAACCCTTTGAGATTAAAATTGATGCACGTGACTATGCCATGGGCGCAGTCCTTATGAAACATGGTAAGCCCATTTCATTTCATTCAGAAACTTTCAATGGTGCAGTGCTTAACTATCCTACTTATGACAAGGAGATTTATGTGTTGGTTCAAAGTGTGAAAGAGTGGAAACACTGTTTGATGGGAAAGGAAACCATCATACACACCGACCACCAACCATTGCAATACTTGCAATCACAAACTAAGCTGCAACAGTCGAGGCACTTTCGATGGATGGGTTTCTTACAACAATTCCACTTGGTCATTAGGTATAAGAAAGGTATATACAACATGGTTGCTGATATGATTTCTATGCCTATTATTAGTGCAACTAATTTTCTCAAGCATAATTTTGTTTTGCATGAAAGTTATGTTCAGCAACATGCATGTGAAAATGACTTTCAAGATGCTTATGCAAGATTGAGTCAAGGAAACCAAGTAGAGGAATTGGATTACCATACATAATGTATCATTTGGGCAAGCTTTGTATTACACAGGGGGGAGAGTGAATGTCATAAGGGAAGAGCACACTTCTCTTATTGTTGGACAGTTCAGTGTAAGAAAAACAATGACACATCTTCAGAGGTATTGTTATTGGCCTCGTATGCTTGAAAGTGTGTCACTTTTCATTAAAGGTTGTTCATTATGTGTAGTCAGTAAGCCTAGCAATAGGAAGTTAGGATTGTACACACCACTTCTTGTACCTTCACGTCCATGGGAGAGTGTTTCTATGGATTTTGTTGGAGGTCTTCCTTTGTCAAAAAGAGGTCATGATTATTTGTATGTAGTTGTAGATAGGTTTAGCAAGATGTGTAGATTATTTCCATGTAAAAATAAAATCATAGCTGAAAAAATAACTCACTTATTCTTTCAGCATGTTTGGGTTCATTTTGGTTTTCCCACATCCATTGTTAGTGATCGAGATTCTTGATTTGTTGGGAATTTTTGGTCAAGTTTGTGGGACTTGATGGATACCAAGTTGAAGAAGAGTACAACCTTTCATCCGCAAACAGATGGTTAATCAAACAGTCATACATCTTCTTCGAGGATACTGCACCAAGCATCATAAGTTGTGGGATCAAAATTTGCACTATATTAAGCATGCTTACAACCGTGCAAAACACTCCTCTACAAAAACATCGCCATTTGAGGCATGTCTTAGATACTTGCCTAGATTGCCATTGGATTTAATTTTTGGGAAGGATGTTGCTATTGATGGCCACAACGACATAGAAAAATCCAAGAAGCTCATAGAACAAATGCAATTTATACATCAAACAGTTCAAGATCAACTTGAAAAGAGCCAAGGCAAGTAAAAAGAAAGGCACGAAAAGCATCGTGTAGATCATAAGTTCCAAGTTGGTGACGAAGTTTGGCTTCACATTAGAAAAGAGAGGCTTCAAGGGGAAGGTAAAAAATTGAAACCAATCCATTATTCTCCTGTCATAATTTTGGAAAAGATTGGTGAAAATGCCTTCAAGTTAGATTTGCCTTCATACATGAAAATTTACTCTGTTGTTAATGTTGAGAAATCGAGGTTGTATGAGCCTCCATTGATTGAGTATCAAGGAGAACAGGTTCAGATTCCTTCTATTGAAGACTTTTATCCTAAATACATTGATGAGCTTCAACAAGACACCATTCTTGATAGAAGAACACGGAAATAAAAAAGAGGGAGTGTAGACTACTTTCGTGTGGCACTCAAAGGCAAAAATCCTTCTAAGTCCAAAGGATCGAGATTGGAAAGCTGAGGGAACTGTACCATCATCTGCTGAGAAACTGAAAGTGATCTTTTTGGGTCCAAAGGCTTCTAGTGGGGAGGAGTGACCAGGTGCTCAAAATTATGCTAAAAAATAAAAAATTTCAGAATGGTGTGGAAGTTGAACGATCGCATAGATCTCATCGTTTTGAATCTGATGAAACTTGTTTCATAGAAAGCCGACACCGTATGCTCCCAGAAACACATTTTGTCCAATTTTGCAAACATGTACTTAAAAAAAATATATACAGGACAACCCAGTTAACTGTCTGTACAACTGATTGGGCATGTCTACGTGGCAAGGTGTCTATACAATTTTGACTTATTAAATGGTCTCCATGGGTGAATGGTTTGGTGCCAAGTGGCACGATGGTATTGGTTGCGTGTGGAAAGTTTTTATTAGTGGATTTGGTGGCCAACCATAGGGTGCCACGTGTCCCAGCCAGGGGCTGCCACATGGTAGTCCGAAGGCCACCAAAATATTCGGTCAAGTGTGAGCAGCAACAGCGGGGGTCGAACCCGTGACCACCGAGCACCAAGTACCAAGGCATACCGTCACACCATTGCATTTTTTCCTTAATAAACTATGGCCGCACTATGGTTTTAGTTTCATATGGTTGGTGTGTTTGGGGGAGGGGGCTAGGGTCTAGCCCCAACCCTGGTCACCATGCTGGGGGCAGGGACCATGGGAAGGATGCTAGCGCACCCCCCCCCCCCCCCCTCCCCATAGCCATAAGTGGTGAAGTTTGCGTGTGACCACACAAATACCGCCACGGAAACCCCTAGAACTTCAACGGTCTTCTAACCGTTAACCACCACCATCGCGCCATGTGTCCATGTCGAAAGTTAACGCTAGCGGTTAGCATTAATCGTTCTACCTTTTATATATGTAAAAAGTTGTATTTAACCATATTTCATATGGTTTTAAATCCAATTTTTAGGCGTTAGAGGGAGAATTAATGCCCCAACAATTTCACCTTGTTTTTGGCGGAATTAGCACTCCGATAGTGATTTTTGGGGTGAAATTGTGGGTTCAATGCCGAATTTTGGGGAAAATATGGAACAGATAGTAGAGAAACTAGGGAAGTCATAACTTGATGAGTTTTTGGCCAAATTCGATGCACAAACAAGCTACACGGGCATTTTTGGGCATTCTGAAGCTGATGGAATAGGTTTCTGAGTTGTTTGAACATTGTAAATACATGTAATCACACTGTTGAGCATAATAGAGGAGGGCCAAGCCATTGGAAGTTGGACCAAGGAGAAGTATCCCGGGCGGGGTGAAGTCCTTCATCATATGCTATTGTGTTACTCTTTATGGTGATGTTCATGTCTGTTAGATGTTGTTGTTCAATGTTTTATTTATGTTAATTTTCTCATGAAATTCACCTAAAAATCATATTAAACTTGCAATTAACCTCTCAATCCTCAAGCACTTTGTTTATTTTCCGAATTGGATCGTAGCACAACAAAACTGATATTCCCATTCAGACCATTGTGTCCAATGGGGTGCAATACAGTTACAATACACTCTGACAGGAGAACATGTGGCAGACATCCTCATGAAGGCTCTAGGAAGGATACAGTTTGTTATTTCAGGGAGAAGTCAGGGATGATTGAGAATCCGTTTTAGAAGGCAGAGATGGATAGTGCAGTACTTAAAAGGGAGTTGTAGTACATATGCAACAATAATAGTGGTAGAGTCATGGGTAGCAATACATATTGCAACAACACAGTGGATGAGGGGCAGCAAGCTGAGCATTAGCAATGCAGAGGAGCGATGTCATGGATCAGGGTGATGCTTCTTGTGGGAAGTATTGCTAGAGCACAATCCTCGCTAAGAGGTGATGTTTATTTTTTGGGTAGCATCGGATGTGCTCAAGCTCTGAAATTTTGTGGAAGTTATAGAATACATAAGATCTCCAAGACCTAGAAATCGTATGGATAAATTCCACCCGGATTGATTTATATGAAAATAATTAATTATTTTTAATGATTCTTAAGTTAACACATAGGAAATTAAAATAATTAAAGTGAATTAATATAAATATGGGTGAGAATCTTCTAAGAGACAAGGATCAGGTCTATTTTAATCTTAGTCGTTGATTAGAGATTTGATCATGGGCCTTGATATCTCAACAGGAAAATTATAAATGAAGACTTGAGGGACAGTTGGAGACACATCGGGAAAATACTCACTAACCCAATGGAAATCGATACTCCAGGAGAAGAGTTTTATTTCAGAGGGAGAGTTGCAGCGTGAAGGAAGAGGAGGGTATCAACAAAAATCAGAGATAAAGGAGGAGGGACACAGAGTAGCAGAGAGACAACACAGAGAGGAAGTGCAGAAGAGGACACAAAGGTGATGCAGTGGAGATTGGAGGGTCTCTAGGGTGTCAGAATTTTTCCAGTGACTGAAGGAAAAATATCAGGTGTTTCCATAAATATTTCTCCATGATTCTGCAAATGATTCATTGTAAAGATATTGTTGCTGAAGAATAATAAATAAACCCTAATCTGCTGCATCAGTTTTCCCGCATTGGGTCTTTCCGGGGACAATTTTCCAAAAACAACTGTGTTGATGTGATTGATTCTTGTGCTTAAATTTCACTATTTTTTTTCTCCATGTAATTATGTGATAACTTCTGTAGAATTTATTTCGTTGTTTTCTGAAGGGTTTTGTAAATAACTTATTATGGAATATAAGTAGGAGAAGTAAATCAGTTACTGCGGTAGAATTTCAAGTTAGAAATTTTCACACTGATCACATTATGTTACATATTTTTGAATGCCATTACTCATTCCTTTCCAGGAAAAAGACTGATGTGCATTATAGTAGGTCTTGAAGAACCCTACATGTCTGGATGATAGTGAATCATGGGACCCTTTGAGAACTTTGGCCTTAAAATTGGAATTTGGAATTAGGTAAAATCTCCCCTTAAACCACATAATATCGTTTTTTCCATTCAAATTTTGAATTATGAGGAGGGTTATTGATTATGGAGCTTGTTTATAGATCCTTAGCATATTCACTTCGAATTTCATTAAGCCATTTTGGGACAACAACTAAAATTGCAAGTAATGATGATTCTTCATCTTTCTTGGATAGAGCATTTGCTACTACATTGCCTTTTCCTTTCTTATGTAATATATCATTGTTGAATGCAACACTTTTTTCGATCCATTTTTGTTGTTTTGTAGATAGCGTTTTCTAGTAGAGGAGGTGTTGAAGACTGTTATGGTCTGTTTGTATTGAGAATTTACTTCCCAAAAGGTATTATCTCCACTTGGATAGTGAAAAAAGCATATCCTTTTTATATGTAGACTTGAAACATTCTTTCTTGTTGAGCTTCTTGCTTTCAAATGCGATTAGGTGACCATACTGCATTAATATTTCTCCTATGCCAAAACCTGAAGCGTGAAATTCAATTACAAACAACTTTGAAAAATATGACGTTGCAAATACAGGTGCATTAGACATAATTTCCTTCAAATATTCAAAACGCCTTTCTGCTTCCTCACCCCGTTGAAATGAGTTCCTCTATAGAAGGTTTGTTAGAGGTGCGGTTACATGGGCATAATTTTTAATAAACCTTCGATAGTACCCAGTTAACCCTAATAATCCTCTTAACTTGGAGATGTTATCTAGTTTAGGCCATTATTTTATAGCCTTTATTTTATTAGGATATACTTTTACTACTTCCTTGGATATTATGTGTCTGAGGTACTCTACTTCTTATTTTCTGAAGTTACACTTGGACATCTTTGCATAGAATTGATGTTCTTCTAATATGGTGAGAACTTGCTCCAAATGTTGTAGATGCTCTTTCCACGGTTTAATATAGATTAGAATATCGTCAAAGAGCACTAACACA
Organism: Pinus albicaulis; assembly: GCA_034641835.2. Lineage (NCBI taxonomy): Eukaryota > Viridiplantae > Streptophyta > Pinopsida > Pinales > Pinaceae > Pinus > Pinus albicaulis. The sequence goes on from CM076572.1 coordinate 212,861,323, forward strand.
AATTTCCTTAGATATATACATAACACCTCATTCATGGTGGCTTGGAAGGTTTCTAGAGAATTAGTGAATTCGAAGGGAATAACCTTAAATTCATAATGACCTTCATGTGTTCGAAAAGCAGTCTTCGTTATGTCCTCTAGCCTTATTATTATCCGGTAGTATCCTGATCTCAAGCATAATTTTGAAAAGTATTGGGCTCCATGAAGTTGATCTAAAATTTCATCTATAAAGGGGATCAAAAACTTATTCTTAATTGTTACCTTATTCAGGCCTCAATAATCCATGCATAGTCTAAAGGATCCATCCTTATTTCAGACAAGAACCATTGGAACAAAGTACGTGCTTCTACTATTTGTGATGATTCCACACCTTAAAATATCTTGGACTAATCTTTCGATTTCAGTTTTTTGGTGGGGTGGAAACCTATACGGATTGATGTTTACAGGGTTGACCCTAATTTGACTACAATTATGTGCTCGATTTCCCTTTCAGGTTACATATTCATAGGAAGATCTTGGAACTCCTTTTTGTGTTTTTGGATCATTTTTCGAACTTCAAGTGGAAATATTTGAACTGTGGGTGCTTATTTTCTAACCAATATTGAAACCAACATATCCATCTGATGACACTGTACTACATATGCTGGTGCTCCCTTCTGAATCATTTTCATTATTTGGGATGATGACACAATTCGATTCTTAGGGGGATGGAACCCATATAACTTGTAATTCTTCCCTTCCCATTTAAATTTTATAAATTTCTATTGATGGTTGCAAGAATAAGTGCCTAGGGTTTGTAACCATTGGATACCTAGGACCACATCGACTCCCCCTAATGGTACAGTGTAAAACAAAGATTATAGATTATAGTCTTGAATCTGTAATTTGAATTTATGGAATTTCCCTACTTTTTCAATTTTCTTATCGTCAACTACCATAAATTTCATGTTGAGCATGGGAAATGTGAAAATGTTGAGCCTTTTCGCCATATTTGAGTCCAAAAATTTATGGGTGCTACCGTTATCTATTAGAACCATTACGTTTCTCTTTCTGATATGTCATTTTAACTTTAATGTCTAGGGCTGCGATATACCTGTCATCGCTGATAATGAAACTTGTGAAATTTTCTCGTTATCTTGTTCTGGAGAAAATTGTGGAGAATCTTCAATTTATTCTACATCCGATTCTTCACTGTATAAACCATTGGTTACATCACATGTATACAGGTTCTTGGTTTGTTTTCCCTTAACACATCTATGTTTAGGGTCCCATTTTTCGCCGCAATGTTTGCACTTACCTTCTTTCATTATTTTTCGTTTCCAAATTAGTTTGTCTCCTTCACAAAGATGTGGTGGAACATATTTTGTATTATTTGTGTTCGCAGTTTAGGGAAATATTCGTCTCTAATATACTCTTTCAACTTTTGTTCACTTCATATTTTCGTGCTTCTTTTGAACAAAATTTGATTTATGTCTTGCTTCTTATATAGAAGTGATGTCATGAATCTCAAGCTCAACATGGATATGGGGTTTAAGCCTCGTGATGTATGATTGAATGAGACGAGTTTCTGATAATCCAGGTACTCGTGTAGATAAGGTTTCCCATTCTCTAGTGTATTCGTCCACATCTCATTTTTGTTGTAATCTGGTGAGTGTTGAGAAGAACTCTTCTTCCTTAACACATTGGAACCTTTTAAAGAATGAATTTTTGAATTTATTCCAACTGATAGCAAGTGTCGTATTCTTCCACCACATTACCAATTATATGATTCTTCTTCCATTTGCATGGATGCATGCTCAATATTTTCATCATCATTTTCAATACTGTAAATCTCGAAATATTCTTCCACTTTATCAAACCATCTGAAATTGAATTTCTCGTTACCATAAAATTTGGAGAGCTCAAGTTTTTCTCTTTGTTTATATGTAGCAACCTAACTCACCTGACACGTGGACACAGGATTCAATGGAAATGCGGATTCGAGTGTTGGATTCATGACATGGTGACCCTCGGAACAGGACACGTCTGGACTCGTTATATAAATATATTAAAAATTAGATATTTCTTACACAAATTTATACAAATTCATTGATTCAAACATATATTTAAGATACTCATACATGATACATTGATACATTGATACATCATACAATAATTCATATTACAAAGTATTAGTAATAGACATATTCATCAATGATCCAATAGGAGAAACTCAGAAAGACAAGATACTGCAGTTTTCTCATTAAGTCATCAAAATGTGTTACATAAGTACTAGCCTCTAGGCTCTAGGTAGTACACTTCCAATGACAAATAGAAATAAAAAATACAAAACAACTACAATCTACAAGACTACAAGCCTCAACGATTCATCAATCCTCATCATCATAATCAACATCACTGTCCTCATCCCGATCACCATGCTCACCACTGCTCTCCTTTGTTGCATCCTTCTCCTTTATCATCTCTGCATCTGCTGGTGTGGAGGATGACACCTCTACTGTATTTCCATCATCAATTGTGACAGGTTCTAGCAATGGCACATTGAGATCCAAGTTGGCCAATGCCAACTCAACACTACTGTCCAGACCCATATCATTAGGAAAGACATCCCACATCTTTGTCTTTCCCTTCAACCAATCCTCCTACATCTTTGTCTTTCCCTTCAACCAATCCTCCCTCTGTCTTTAGATGAGACGAAGGTTGGTGTGCACATACACCATTGTCTCTGCTCGGGACTACTCAAGCCTACTCTTCTTCACACTATACAAATTCCCATATGTGCTCCAATTCCTCTCACAAAAAGAGGATGAAGTCACATGAGAGAGGAGCCTGATGGCTAATTGCTGTAGAGGAGGGCTTGTTTCCCCATGAATTTCCCACCAATAATAGGGCTTCTTATCCCCCCTATCTCAAATCACATCATAGCCTGAAAATCGTCCAGTGCCAGTGGATAAATTTGCAAAGGCAACCTCCACCTCATCAAGGGATTCCCTATCCTAAAAAATAATCCTGAATGCATCTTTCCTCCCCTGTGAGATTTAACCATCCATGTGAGGAGGGAATCTGCGGGAAGGTCCACCATTCAACCACTCATGGCTGTAGTATTTTGGGTTCAAGGAGTGAGCCAAACAATGTAAAGGTGTGCAATATTTGTCCCATCTACTGACAAGAATATCCTGTATGCTGGTGAAGAAGGCCTTTGGTGATGTCTCATACTCTAGGAACTACTATGTAAAACAATGGTCCTCATAGACTCAATCATGGAATCCCATCCCCATAAACCTCTTATAGGATGGGTTGGTATGTATATGCAAATAGAAGCAAGGAAATGATAGGGTCCGCCTTCTCCCACCAGACATCATCCAACACGGTGTCCTTCACTTTCTTTGAGGTTGCTTGATCCGTATTTCTCCAAAAAGACCAAAAATCTGAAATAACCATGGCCCCAAGAGCGGTCTTGACCTCCCTCAAACTCTTCAACATGATGAATGAAGAGGCAAACAATGTATCCACAATCTTCAACAATGATAGATTGGTGTACTCCTTGTAGATAGTGAGGGAATTTGTATAGTTTTTTACAAAGCTGCAGATATGCCGTGCATCCTCAATAATGCCTCCAATCCAAAGCACATCAGAGGTAATAGATTTCAGTGCCAAGTTCAATGAATGTATAATATTACTAAATTAGCAGATAGCTAATTGGAATATTAAATTTTTATTTTTCTCTTAGATAGAGGAATAAGAGGATATGGAGACACATAAACCTCCTTAGTAGGAATAAAAGACACTCCTAGTGTGAATGGAGGTCACCTAAAAGCTGGATCGAAGACCCTTAGGTGTGAAAAGGGGCTGGAGCATGAAGACTGGGTCAACTTTGACCAAATCAAACAATGCTGTTATGGAAGAGTGGCATTCATGGTGGGACAATGCAGTTTTGGAGGGAGATTGATTGCATGGAGGTAGTGACCTAATTGAGTGGGGCCAAGGGTGAGAAAGCTCATAACTTATATAAGGAAGATGATGGCAACCATAAGGGGTATGTTTTGGACTATTATTTTGAATATGGTCTGTTTAGACTTATTGCTCTCTTCAGCTGTTTAGCTAATATTGCAGTGCTTTTTAGCACAGGGTGTTCCCGAGTGGGAATCCCACCTATTTCCTTTAGAGCCCTCTTGGAGGAGTATTGCACTACATTTCCACACTCAGGATTAAGGCCAAGCTACAAATTTCTTCATTAGCGCAGTTTCTGCTTAGAGTTGTGGTGTGTTGCAGGGTGCAGCAGTGGAGAATTATATTGGGTGACTTCAGAGCTAGTTTTGTAGTGGAGGAAGGTTTCCATCCATTGGAAGGGCCTTGTAAAAAGAAAAAGATTGATAAGGGTTTGCAAGTCTAAATGCACCCTAATAAAGAAGAGAAAATGGTAGTGTTAAGTAGATAGGGTAGGTAGATGGTGCTGCAAAGTGTTATTTGATGAATGTGCTGCTACATGTTGTTGATCCTTTACTTTCATCACAAATACTGAAGCAGAAAATACACTGGAAAAAATCACAGAAAGCAAGGCCAAACTCATTAACTTCCCTCATCACTTTCCCCTCAAAAGTTTTACTAATTTCCCCCAAAGTACTAAGGTATTTGGAGATCAAAAGGGCTCAAGGCATTTCCTTGAATTCTGGAGGGACCGGACCCTCGGCCTAATGATCAAAAAGACCTAAGTACATGAGATAATCCTTCATTGTAATCATCCATCTTTAACCTTGTCCTAAGTAAAATCCTATTTTACTTAGGAAACTCATGCAAAATTTCATAAAAATCCCTCAAGATAACTTGCTATTCTAAGTTTAAGTGTTGAAGATAAGATATTGCAATTTACTTCAGAAGTTATCACTTTCTTAGATGTGCAAAATGTTTTGA